>VZSF01010653.1:79303-103715 GCA_013398295.1 Chionis minor | reverse complement strand
GTGGGAGGGAGGGGGGTTGGAGGGTGGTGAAGTGAGGGGTGCGAACAGAGGACACCTGAAGGAGCCAGGAATCTGCTCTGTTTCTGTAAACAGCTTCACCAAAGTGTGCTGAATCACTGCAAACTGTTCTTATGTCCTTCCTTTTGAAAGGTTTTTGGAAAAACAGAGTGGGTACAAAAAGTGTCCATAGAAATGATCCACGTGCTATAGAAATTGCCATGTAGTGAGACACTAAAGGAAACCAAGCTGTTTAGCTAGTCAGTAGAAAAGGAAAAAAAAAATCAAAGTGACTTAAATACAGTTGTACAAGTACCCTTCCAGAGGAAAATATTTTGCACTGAAGTGCTTTCTCATCTAGTAAAGAAAGCACAAAGAGAATCAATGGCCAGAAGCCGACGGACAAATTCATATTAGTACTAAGGTACATACTTTTACAGTGACACTAAACTACCAAGGGAAGTGGTGGATTCTCCACTACTTAATATATTCAAAGCATTGTCTGGAAGTCTGCCTGGAAGATACGCTTTTGTCAAACATAAATCATTGAGGTCAGGAAATAAAACTATATGATCTAATGGCTCCTTCTAGCCCTTAGATCCCATGTATTTATAAAATATGGTAGAGATTAAAATTTAGCTAATAGCTTTGAGAGTTTCTTTGGTTTCTGTTAAATTATTGGCTGTTTTTAAATACGTAGTGGGTATCACAGCCTGTCTCTGTTTTCCCCAAGAGGCTGGGTTTAATTCAGAAGTATTTCTCTTTACTTTTGAGAATAATTTTATAGGCAGCTATAGCCATGCTATTCACATATGTTCATACTGGACTGAGGAGCAGCCCAGTAAATGAGCTGATAAAGTACATGCTTCCTGTTAGGATATCTCCCTAAGTTGCACAAAAAAGGAGTTTGAAGAAATGGTGTTTTGTAGTTTATGTCTTTCCACAGATTAGTTCTACAGAATTTGTTTCAAACAAGGATAAGAAAAGCTCTGAACACTATTTATAAGTCCTGATCTTCTTTACCTAGGACTTGGTGAGAAATAATTCTTCAGGAGTCTTTTGTTCTTTTATGAAGAGTGATCAACGGACCTTCCTTTGATCAATATGAAGATAAACAAACAAAGAAGTATTTAAGTGTCTGAAGTCTCCACTGCTCTGATATGTAATCATGAATTAAAAGGTTTGGCAAATTGCACCTTCATGGCTCCAAAGTAACAGTCATTGCCAATTAGGTCAATAACATACATTACTGAATATTCTTAAAGGAAAACTACCTATAAATGTGGCCCATAAAAAAATCATTATTTCATTTTAAAAGATAGAAAGGAGTCAAAATACAAATCCAAACCATAGATATGTGGAGAAACTAGCAAGTTACAGTGTTTTCTGTTATTTCTTATTTCCCTCCTTTGAATTTTGCCATTATTGTTGTTGTGGCTCTCATTAAGTTCATGGCTATAATTAGAATTTACCACGTGACAGGCACTCTTCAGGTACAAAGGAAGGTGCAGACTCTGTTTGGAAATGCATATTAATGATTATTGTGTTTCATATTGTTTTCATTTTTAAGAATATCTAAACAATGAAACTTTAAAATGTTTTTACTTAAATGTGGTGGAAGTAAACACTGTTTGCGGAAGACAGATCAAACACAGACTAGGCTTACAAATCTTTCTCTCGCATAAAGATTGCTTCTGCCACACATGGAAATAAGGAGCATGCAGTATTGACAGATAAGCTGATCCTTGCCTTTGTTATGGAGTGAGCTAGGACACATGGTGTGTACTGGTCTGTGAATTGCCCTAGACTGACAGGAAACTGAGCAGATGCTCGTCAGGACCCTTACCGATACTTTCTCCCTCTCACAGTGGCTTAAGGCATGACCATAGTCCAAGCAAGGGTCCTTTCCGTCACAAAGAGGTTTTGAGTGAGGGAAGTTAAACCCACTGAAGGCACTGTTTTGTCCCATAGGTGTGGGGTGACGAGCAGTGGAGTTGGAATTTTAGAATTCCAAGCCCTCTGCTTTGGGTGTTTATACCTTCCCTCAAGCACCAGCTTTATGCCTTCTACAGCCACACCATCTGAAAATTGCCATTTCTCTTTTGACACATGGAATCTCAACTTTGACAACCAGTCTGGGGTAGAGAAGTCTACCAGAAATACAAAGTGGCTGAGGTCTGCTGTGCCTCCTTGAAGATACTCTGCTCCTATACAATCCTCAGTGACTGTATCCCTCAATGTCACTTGGACTTCCACTTAGCATGACTTTTTGCTTGTGGAAACACAACTGACAGGATTCACATGCCCCTCACATCAATCTTATAACTGTTGGAAGGGTGACTGGCTCACCCCAGAAGAATGGTGGACATCACAGCTAGCTGCTCTACTGACTTTGCAGCACCTATTTTGTCTACATCTCAGAGTCTGCTGAAGGGAACAGATCAATGTCTTCTTTCTTCAAGATACACTGGCCTCCAAAAAGTCAGGATTCCAGTTCACTTCATAGGGAACACCAAATGCTGTTCACTGCCCTGAATCACATAGCTGTTTTAAACAATTGAGGACCACAACTAGTCTTTAACAAGGTCCAAAACTCCTGCATGGTCAAGGGGAAAGATTAATTCAAGTGGCTGAATGAACTACACAGGACGGACCTCCAAGATACACTGGTCCTTGGATAGGAGGGTCAGTGAAGTCTACTGCACTAAGGCTGCTCTGCGTAAGGGTGATGACTGCCCATGGGTCATCCGGTTTCACTGTTTATAACATCTAGGAGTGTATGACAAATGACAGATGTTTTATGCCATCTGCAGACATACGAGGAGCAGCTTCAACACAAGTCTTGACATACAATTCTTGGGCTGGCGTAAACATAAACTGAGTGAGATTGCTCTGACCATCGCAGGATGCCTCTGCTGATGTGCAGTTGTCTGCACCCAAGTTCACCCCTCAGATGACTGCAAATACAGAAACTGCTGGCCTTGTTTGATAGTGTCCAAGGTCAGTCCTGCATCAGCTGCCCACAGCTGCTCTACTTCTCCTTTAAAGACTCTGTGTAAGGCTAGATTTTCACTTTGAATTTCAGAGACTACACAAAAAGTACAATGAAGTCCTGAGCTGCAGGCACTTTGGCCACGTTACAAGTATAGAAATGATTTCTAAATGCAGTGAAAATTATGAAAGCTCTATTATTCATGATGACACTGATTATCAGCCCCCATACCTCACTGACAAATTCAGCCACTGCTTTCAGATGAGATATCATACTTTGTCCACAGACAGCCCTAGAGGTAGAAATTAATTATTAAATACTAGTTGATGGTAATTACATGATAACTTTATTGACCAAAATCAGAAAGAAAAGTGTGGTGTGTTCTGATCTGCTCTATAAAATGAATCCTCTGAGAATGTTTATTCTGAAAATAAAATCAGTTCCTATATAAGCCATCTTTAGAAACGTCTTTGTCAAAAACACTACCATCATGCTCAAAAAGCATAAAATAGGAACACACATTTTAATCCAAATGTTTTCCTTGTTTGTATTTAATGAAATCTAGATAATCAAGCAGAACAGTAATTCAAATTCAGTACTGAGGATTACATTCAAACTGAGTGTCCCTGCATAAATTTATATACGTATTTAGCTTTGTATATTCTTGTGGGATTCAGCATGCACCTTTTCAGAAAGGGTGTCTGACTTCAGAGTCTTCAAAGTGAGTGGTCTTAAATGAAACTCCAAAAAATCAGATAATATTTACCAAAAAAATCAGTTTCTTCTATTATATTACATAATTATTTCTTACACTTGCAGTCAGTAATATTTTTTAATGCTATGGATTAGTTTTCTGTAGTTTTAGAAGATAATCTATTTCATGAAGTGCTATTGCTTTCCTGATTCTTTTTTGGATATCATTGCGTTAACAGAATTTCCAAGTCTAAGGGAGAATGAAGAGAGAATTTAGGAGAAAAACAAGTTCAATAGTTGAATATCACCTGTCTCAGAGTGTTTTCGTTTATATCTGTGGAGTATTACCTGCACTTAACAGTATTTTACATCTATATAGATGTAAACAAACAGTCAGGAGGTATGGCAGGAAAAACTCCTACAACAATGTAGAGGAGTGTTTGTGACAAATGTATGAGAACTGAGTTTTAACATGCACATCAGAAATCAGACCTATAGCAGAGAAATAAGGTGTCACAGAAACCTAGCAAAATGTTTTCCTAGCATTTTAACAAAGCTTTAATCTTCTCGTCATTCAAGGAGGTAAATTTTCCTGAAGAATGGGCTTGAAGACTGAAATTGGGATCACGGATCTGGATGGATCTACACCTTTATGAAAGTAGATGCAAATGACAATTAGAGGTATGGCTAAACAGTCTAGTCTGGTATTTTCCCAAATCTTGGGACGTGTCTGTGTCTGCACTGTCAATGTGGCTCAGTCCCTGTTCAACTACAGGATCCCAATCATCACGCAACTCTTAGTCTATGCCTAGATTTGAACTGAGCACGAGACAACCATTTCCTTCCAAGAAGAAACTCAGTAGAGTTGAAAGGACAATTTGCTATGGGATCTGTTCCTTACAGGCAGGCTTATGTTGCACAGTGTCAGCCATGACACCTATTGAATCAACACAAACTAGTATCACTTTGGGAAAAGGGGCTGATTCTAGTAGAAAATCAAGGACTCATGCACACAGCATAATGTAGCACTTTATTAATTATTTTTCCTCTGACAAGGCCTCAGAATTACAGAGTGGTGGCCCTTGTGCCTGCTACAAGTATAGACGCCATGGTGAGGGATGAAAGCATCGTACAATATCTCATCAGTCATCTTCCTTCCCCTGCAGTTGTACAATCCACAAAGACTGAAGGCCCTCATGGCTTGTGAGATGTTGTCTATATAGGTCACATATAGATGTACAATGACTGCAAAGGCTTTGGAGACCTCTACATGATCATAACTACAACAGACTTCCTCACCCCAAACTGACTGCCCATTCACTAGTGGATTTTCAGGCTCAAATGGCTGGTGGTAACAGCAGAGGGCTTCAGATGTTATTGTCTCATCCCCAAGTTCTGGATCCACTGTCATCTCAGAATACAAAATGGCCTCACTAACACAAGGTCACCTCTGTACTCCTCTCAACAAAGGCATTATTACTCAAAGTCCTAGCCCTGACCACATCCCTGGCTAATACCGCAGACCTGCAATATTGCCTCATACCTTCGGCAACAATGTCCTCTTATATCTTGAAGCACCAGCTCCCCCAGGATGGTGACATCTATGCACACAATGGACACTTGCATAGTTACGTCTTCTCAAACTTAAGTAGCAGAGACAGGGACAGCAGAAATGGTAAGCATTTGGTAGGCTCAGAAGACAGCACGTTGTGTCATACAAGGCTGCCAACATGTTTCACCCATAGGTTTCTAATTTGAAGCCTCTCCATGTAGTTGTATGCTATGTATGAAGTAGGGCACACTAGACAGATTTGTGGGTGAGTAAATTCAAGGGCACAGGGGACAGATACTAAGCCAGGCCATGAGGACAACTGATACACCTTGAGGACATGACCAGTCCACCTCTAGCCCGTGTCTGCCTTGTGCACCAATGGCATGAACAGCATCACAATCCAGCTGGTCTAGAAGTCTGAAGTCATGCCCTGACATGGGTCACATGATTGTATAGACATATCTTTGTCTTAGTTTTGGACTGATAGCCCCAAGTGCAAATGAAAGAGCCTCAATATCTCTTTCACTACCTGTTCTTTAAAAGGACATGAAAAAAACTACATGCTTTAACATGAGAGACATTGGAAAAAGGTTGTGGGGGATGCAGAATAAGAACTGTCTATTTTTATTCTGGAAGTGGGCCATCCATCCATTTCTCCAGGAAAGTAATGCTTACTACAAGTGTAATCACTGTAACTGAATCATTATGTTGTCTGGGTTTTTCTTTTCTCTCTTACTGCCTTGTTCAATACTCTGCCCTTGACAGTATATCTTTCCGAAGTCTTTTCACTGAATAGCCTTTAGACAGTTCTGGTACTTTTTAAATACCAGATTGAAAACCAACTCAGATAACAGATAGAAATCATATATAAAGGCAAGAGAACAGAATTAGTGGAAGCTTTATAACAAAAATGGTATTTAGAAAAGAAACTATTAATCAGTATTTGTTGAAATCTCCTGTAATGATGAATAATTCAATATACAACTGGTAAGAATATCACTAACCTGTATCACTATACATTTGGTTCAAGTGAGAAAATCACTATGTAAATAGAAAGAGCACAGCAGCACTCCAAGGCCCCTGTAACAATGGAAAACTCTTTATTTAAATGATGGAATTAACATCAGCCTGAGGCTTTCCTGTGAATTTCTGATGTAAAGCTGCAATTTGCATATCTGTGAGTATGTATGATATAGATTATCACACATAAATAAAGATCTGCATAGCTCTCTGAGTTTTTCCTATATGGATCTATGAGTAAGTAATAACATACTGCCTATTTTGGATTTCTCTCTGTGTGAAGAAGCATTAACTGCCTAGCATGCAAGAGTAATTTAAATTAGTGGTATGTGATAAATGGGTGGGAGGCAGTCTCTGTGCAGTGGCCCTGGAGCACAGCTGTGAAAGGGCAGCAGTGAAGGCATAGTCCACACTGGGAGTGTTTGGCCCCATAGATCTCCCTTCCCTGATTTCCCCTATACCTGGAATTGCCTATTAGTACACGGTGGTGTGAGGAAGAGAACAACTGTGGCTGCTGCATTGCCTCCCAAAACCCCTAAACAACAGCAAGCAGGAACTCAGGGAAAGCTCAACTGCATTAATCAGCAGGAAACATGAAGAAAAACCTATGGACTAACCAACAAGCAGCAGCCCACCCCTGCCAGCTACTAACAACCAATGTCACTGCCATCTGTGCCCTGCCTTAAGTGAGAAGAGAGCCATCACAGCTAGGTAACTAGCTCCACCTCTGACTGGGGATCCTCCAAAGATAGGGGCTAGCTGTCGTCTTGCTCCTTTGGCATCACCTGACATGTGCAAAGGGAGTGGGACAAGACAGTAAACTGCCCCAAAGCACAGACTATAAAATCCTTGACCATGCACTAGCAATCTTCTTTGATCCTTTGGCTGGAGTACCAACATCACACTAGTGAGGAATTAACACTGAGCAGCAAGATAGAGGTCTCACAACACGTCGGGGACAGTATTGATCCTTACTCCACTCTCACCTAGGATCTGAACTGGTGGCAACATCTGCATCCCTCCTAGTAATTCTCCCAGCTATCCGTACTCCCCTTTGGTTGTGTGGTACCCCACTCTTCTCACCTAATCCTGCACTGATAGTGGGAGTCATTATATAAATGAGATGATATAGCAAAGATGACAACACAATCTATCATTTCCTCCTATAACTATCATGTTGTATGATACTAATTCAAGCAGATCTGTAAAGAGAACCTTGACATGAAAAGTGGCAGCACCACACTCACTTTGTCCATCTTGGAAAAGAAACGCTAGGAGTGTGATAATTGCAAAAAATTACGCTGTGGCTTGGTAACACTTTTTATAAACTGGATTGGTGTTTCTCATCCTTTGGTCTATGAACTGCCACCAGTGCAAAAGAAAACAACCCAACAAGAGCCAAGAAGATAAATAATAATAGTCCCTAGATTCACACACATTTGGTTTTAAGTGACAAACCAAAGCAGCATGACACAAGGTGGGCTTTTTTCACACAGATTGAGTTACTGCATTAAAAATGTTTGTGAGACACTGAGTTACAACACAGGTAGACCATGCTTGACATTATCGGCTTACCCTAAAGCATCTCTTGCTTTTGCAATAATTGGTGGAAGTTCATGTTTTCTCATCCTGAGTTCCTAATTTAAATTTCCCTTGCTAATCAAAAATGGTCGTCCCTTTTCATTCTAAAGCACAGACTATAAGCACTAGTAAAGTGCTTCAAGGCTGAAATCAGGAATTTTGATGGCTAGCATCCTTTCACATAAATACACGAGGAATCAGAATCATAGAACAGTTTAGGTTGAAAGGGACCTTAAAGATCATCTAGTTCCAACCCCCCTGCTATGAGCAGGGACACCTCCCACTAGAACAGGTTGCTCAAAACCTCATCCAACCTGGCCTTGAACACTTCCAGGGATGAGGTACTCACAGCTTCTCTGGATAACCTGTTCCAGTGCCTCACTACATTCCTAGTGAAAAATTTCTTCCTGACATCTAATCTAAATCTACCTTCTTCCAGTTTGAAGCCATTACCCCTTGTCCTATCACCACGCGCCCTCGTAAAAAGTCGCTCTCCAGCTTTCTTGTAGGCCCCTTCAGACACCAGAAGGCTGCTGTAAGGTCTCCCTGGAGCCTTCTCTTCTCCAGGCTGAACAACCCCAACTCTCTCAGTCTGTCCTCATAGCAGAGGTGCTCTAATCCAATGATCATCTTCGTGCCCCTCCTCTGGACCTGCTCCAACAGGTCCATGTCCTTCTCATGTTGGGGTCTCCAGAGCTTGACACAGTATTCCAGGTGGGGTCTCCACTGACCTATTGTGTATCAGCTACTCACAAAGGATATTTCCCCATCTTCCACAACTAATTCATGAAAAAAAATGAGATCTGCTCTGTCAATAGTAAAGTTGAGGTATATGGGGAAAACTAAATTTTTTTCAGAAATTTTAATTATAAATTACTGAAGGATTTTCCACTGAAAAATGTCATATCTGGAAGTGAATTTAGATTTTGTATTAACATTTTACAGTTACATATTCAGTGCTGGTACTTTAGGTAACGAAACGCTAACTTTTCAGAACAGACTGCAGAAATAAAGTGTGTTTAAGAGTTCAGTTATGAGTCTTGGTGACACAGAAGAACTAATTTTATGTTAGCTAGATAACAAAGTGTCCACTGAGGAGCAACTTCCTTGAAGAAGATAACTAAAATAGCAATAGCAAGGACCCTTCCAGAGGGCAGTAAAATCAGTAAAAGCCACAAGGACCACATGGCATTTACACAAGAGCCTTCAAGGAACTTAGGTATTAAGTATCTGAACTATTACTAGTGACATGTCGATTATAACTTAAATAAATATGGAAGAATAAAAGATAGAAAATATCCTTGTTTTTAAGAATGTCGCAGAGACCTGCACCCAGGAAGCACTGGCAAATTTTTAAAAACTGCAGTGAAACCTAATGATAACTTAGAGAAGAGTTGACGCAGCCTTTGTAAGAAAGCCATGCCTTAAATATCTGCTTGAAGCTTTTGGAAGTATGAGCAAGTATAAGAGTAAGCTTGAACCAAATGACACAATCTATGTGAATTTCTAGGGGTCTCACCCGGGGTCCCTTACCATTGGCTTCTAAAGAAAGCAAGCTGTTACGGAATAAACGGGAAGACACAGGGATACACAAAGCTAGAAAATAAAGGGTGTGAAAGGAAGGTTACCACGGTGTGCCATGAGACTCTACGTTGCCATCTACACACAAAACAATATGTTGAAATGAAAGAAAATACTGAGGCAACTAAGTCTGCTGAGGTAGAAAGCTATTTATGATAGTCCAAATTAACACTGTATAAAAAGTATTGCAGAGGAACCTGCATGTTAGTGACTGATCGTATGACAGAATGTCAGTTGAGACACGAAGCCAAAAAAAAAAAAAAAAAGGAAGGCCATACATAAGAAATATTCTTAACTACACTACTTTTTGCCACTTGCAAAGAGAGCTTGGGATCTCTCTGGAAACGTCTGTCACAGGCAAAAAGGCAAAAACACTATTAGGAAGTATTAAGGAAAAACACTAAAAGAAAGAAACTTCATTATGCTACCATTAATTTTTTGTTAGTTCATACTCTGAATGCTCACGTGGCTCTAATTGTCTTATTTCAGAAACTGACCTTACCCCAAAACACTCCAAACAGTGAAAAAAAAAAAAGGCAGAAAGAGAAAGTATAATAAAGGGTGTGGAGTTACTCAAGGAGAGACAAACTAGACAAGGATTTTTGGCCTGCAAAAGAAGCTACTGAAGAAGGATGTAAGGAGGATCTGTAAAATAATGAATGTCCTGGACAAGGTAACTGGAGAATCGTGATTCATTATTACTCCTGACAAAAGAACTAGGAATATCAAAGACAATAAACATGTTGAAAGTCTGAAACAAAAAGAACTTTTTTTTTTTTTTTTTTAAATTAATACAATGCAGTACTAAATCCTGGAAGCTAAGGGAAGATTTATTTATTAAATCCAAGATCTATAACACATGATTCTCTGGATGTGACCCCTGGATCACAAACAAGTTAAACCAGTGAATGGTAGAAGATCATGGGTTAAGTCAAGGGGATTATCATTCTATGTTTTTTTTCTCCTTAATGCAAGCTCCAGTTTTTTTCCACTGCCCAAGGCAGGTTAGACAGATCTTTAACTTGACCCACACATTATGGTCACCAACCACGACCAACGCTTTATACTAGTAACCACACACCCCCCCATCCCTGTTTAGAAGCAAGACGAATGCTCTTGCCTTGAACTTGGTGCTGGAATCCATGCTGTACTGTTTAAAATGCTGCTGTCATCCATACAAGCTAGCTTCAAGCTTGTCAAAGTACATTGTAAATGGTTTGCAGATATGTCTTTGACTGCAATGTAGAAACGCTATGGGCAAAAAGTGGGTATGTGTTAGGGAATTTGATCTCCTTTGCAGAATACTATGAAACTTTTTGTCACCTTACCATGTGCCAGTGCCCCAAACCGGCAGCTTGTAATAAGAAAAATCTAGAAATTAGAGAACATTATGCAATTGTATGCATCGAGCATACTGCAAACCAAATATTTAATGAAACAAAATACTGACAAGGGGTGATAAGGGTGATTGGTTGTGCTCAGTAGAGGGACAGAGCCAAAATCAACACTGGGAACTGTGACTACATTTTTAAGAAAATAGTTCAACTCTGCATTAAAACAATGGGAAAAATAGCATTGTTTCCCCTCCTTTCCCCAAAAATCTTAAAAGAACATTCAGACAAATGATATATGTATCTAAATGATATTAAGGCTAGAGCTTATCAAGCTTTTTCATATATATCAGTAATTATTAATTCAGTTGCTTAATTACTGACACAGTTTTCTTTAGAAGTATGAATAATTGCTGAAGTTTTCACAAAAATTTCCATGGTTTCATCTGTCTCCTTTTTGCTGTGTATCTGGGTGACTGCTACACCCGAAGAGCTTCCAAGATGACAGCAAACATATTCCAAGGATGAATATTTATACCTTTACCTGTTCATAGAAGGTAGGGACTCATAGAAATTCTCATTACACTTTTTTCTTTCCACAAATATTTTTGCACACATTTTATGTCCTAGCAAAATAAAAGACCTAACTGCTTCAGTTTTCATCTGAATACTAAAGTCCGTTTTGAAATATTAAAAAAAAAGTTGCAAACATTCAATGAAGAGTAAACAAGGAAAGCAATGCAGGTTTGCAGTGAGTTAAGGGGTCATGGTCCCCTGTATTACCACTACTCAGATGCGCAGCTTTGCAGTACCTCACCTGGGCTGCCAGTTTGTGAATGTGACCACAGATGATGGAGATGCAGGAATGAGTTCTGGAATGAGCAACAGATGAAAAACAGAAGTTAAATGCTTAGTTGCAAGGCTTCTATCTGGACAAAGTGGCCGGGAGGTCAGCCAAAAGAAATGAAGGGAAAGAAACAAGCAGCAAGCCGGAGGAGGTTTGTATTTGGTAAAGAGGAAATGTGTCAATACAAGGGTTTGGAGGTGACTGTGCAGAAGCAGAAGTGTAAGTGAAATAGCTTATTTTGATGTGACAGCATTTTTGGTAGATTCAAGGCAATAAAGTAAGTGTTGATAGAAAGTTTCTAATAAGCAATTTAAGAAGTCCCAAGTGCCTGAACAAAGTTGTGTAACGAAGGGCATCAAGAGGATTCAAAGATGTTAAACAGGAAGGTAAACAATCACCACTATACACAGGGAGAAGTAATGAGAAGGGAGAAATGGAGGGAGCATCTGAATACAGCAGCTTCAGCTTTTAGCTTCCTAGGTTACACAGGTTGTCATCCATAACAGTGAATGCAGAGCAGAGCAGAAGAGAATAATTCCAGAGCCACAAGAAAAAATTGAGACAGAGAGAAAGAAGAGTGAGTACAGTTAGAAGAAAAGAGAGATTAGCTATAGCAATTCTTTATTTTGAAGTTTTGGGGTATTTTATTAAGAAAAAAATGTTACAGATGTAGCCAGAAATTAACTTTACCAAGGCTTCATGTTATTACTTGAAGTTGTCAGATGTAGGAAGCTGAGGAAAGGACATGAATGTTGGGGGAGTAGCTGTAAACATCTATATGGTGAGGTAAAAAGGCATAATAATGAAAAACTATAAGAAGTTTCTAGAGGGTAGAGAGATATAAAATTCCATGCTAGAGGAGAGAAATAGCCAGAATACTAAATAAGGCAGCACATAATGTGATTAATGGGGCAAATATTTTTAACAGGTTTGAGTTAGTAATTGAAACCTTGCAAAAGACTGCACCCAAGAAACAAGATTATTTGAAATCATCCTTGTTTCATGTTCTAATTTCATGCAAGGACCGGAAATGATGCAGTTGTGCAACATCCAATAAACTTTTTTTTTCTTTAATTAAGTAAGAGATAAAAAATGAAGAGGTTTTTCTGTCTGAAGTTTGTGAAGCAGCTGTTTAAAGCACATTCTGAGGTTGAGAGAGGTTTCCTGGGATAAATCAAAGCCGGTCACATGCTATGTGGTATTTCCACTGTGTCCTTGATTATCTAAGAGCACAGCAAGTAATCAAGAGTATCTTTCCAGCTCAGCAGAAGCTATTTCCACTTACTTTCTCAGAAAAAGAGGCTCCACTTCAGCTGAAGTCTCTACTGTAGCTGGAAAAATTGAAGGCTTTCTATTTTCCCCAAGGGGCTATGTGTCTTGTGTCCATCAGTAACCTAGCACATTATTAGCTACAAAAGTCTTTACAGGTTATGGGAACCTGTTTTTCTTCTTCCCCTTCACTTGCAAAACACAGGATTTTATATTACTGTTCACAGATTGAATATACATTACTCTCCACTGCTAAAATTCCTTTGTAAACATACGCTACTGTCAACTGGCTGCGAGTGCGGCTATCAGTGCTGGAAATGGTAGCTCTGCAGGGAGCTGGGAGGCATCTAAGGAAAAGCATCTCTTTGCTGGTGGAGTGCTGCTGTGCTTCTGCTTCTTTCCCTGCCTAGGCAGTGTTTCTCTGGCTCAGACGGGGTGAGACACCTCCTTGCCACTACAGCACACACTACGGCTTCACAAAGGGCCTTCCCAGTCCCACCACAGGAGATGGTAGAAACGTAGCTCCCACTCGCAGGCAGGTTTTTTTCTTAGTCCTGAACTTTTCCTGCAGGATCAGACTAGCGTCATCTGAAGGCCTTCTCCTTTCTCCACAGTCTACCCTGTTCCATTATACCCAGGACACCTGTGTGTTTATCTCCTCTTGTACCTCCTCTGTTGGAATTGGAAAAGGCATCCAATACCAGACTGCAAACATCCATAATTAACTGGCTAAATATTGTTAAGTATCCAACATTCAGCCTGGAAGTGCCTAACCACTAGAAACACAGAGTAGCTGCAAAACATTCCTAGAAATCTGCTTCTTTACCTTAATTTTTGCAGCACGCAGGAGTGCTAACTCTCCAGCCATACTGAATTTCTTCTCTTAATTCTTCCCGTGTATTGAGAAAGGCATGCATTAGAAATATCAGTTTATACACACCATCATAAATACTGTTATGTGAAGTTTTGTGTAGACCAATATATCATTTCAGGAAGAAGCATTGCATGGGACAGTACCTCCCATTATTTAATAAACAAAGAAAAAAAGGGAAGAAATTAATTTTTCCCATGAAAGCTACTTAATATAAAGAGTGCCATCTGCTGGCATGATTGAAATGAGGCATTGTTCATAGGCATAGAGGTTCAATAAAGTTTTGTTATGCCCTGTTAAAGACACATTTCAACTCTAAGCTGTTTCACACTTTCAGTTTTATTTATTCATGGCACTGCCTTTACAGAATAAAAGGGCAGTCAAGCACAGTGGTGTAGACAGCTCTTGTGTGAACATGGGGGAAAACAGCAGTGTCTATTAATTCACATTTTTTTATTCAAAGTGTGTCTTTGTTGTTCTGGGATTTCTGTGCCTATTTTGCTTTTTTAACATTAATACATTTTTAAAACAATCATTTTGGAGAATCTGTAAAATGAAAAAATAAGAGATTTTCTAAAATACTGTAGGTGGCACTTTTAAAAGCACCTACGGTCCACTTCACCTTGTGACAAAAGTATGTGTATAACTCTCAGGCAGCTTCAAAAATCCAACTTGCAGGCGTCTGGTTTAGAAGCATATTACTGATAAAATACTGTTGTATACTTGCTTGTTCTTTTTTTCTACAAAAGCATGTGGACCAAGCCTTCCTGACTCCTAAAATGCTACTTAAATACCTTTTAAAAATACCTCCTCCTCCATAACAAGGATAAAAAGAAAGTTGGCAGTGAGGTGTTGCCAGTGTCCTAGATCCTGGGCTGTGCCAACAAAGAGCTGAACAGTGAGAAGAACCAGAGGGGATTAGGATGGAGGAAAGCAAGAGTTAGCATGCTACCTTGCTAAACACTCTTCTGTCTAAAACCAAAGTTACAGTAACATTGTCCTTTACTAGCTCAAGGACTACTTACTGAAAAAAGTCTACTTCGCACTTGGCTGTTACCGCTATTAGCAGCATTTGCACTTCAGGCTATATTGGAGAAGTAAAAAAAAATCTTAGAAAGACCTTGTTCACTGCAGGGACAATAGAGATTTTTATTATTCCAAGACACTGGAGTTCAATTTCTGATTTCCAGCATGTTCACAGCAAAAGGAACTTTATTGCCTTCCCCAAAGAAATTACCATTCAGATTGCAGCTTGCTCACTCACACTCCCTCCTCTTACTTCTTTAGAGGCCATTACGTGACAAAATGTAGCAGACCAGTTCCTGAATAGTTAAGCTCCTTCCATATCTCTTTTCTAGTGATAACAGCTATTCCATTTTGCTTTTCTTATAATGTTGTTTCACATCTGACTCTTTGTTTGACTTCCTCTGCTTTGTTGTGCAGTTCCTATGAATTATTGAGGCAGTTTCCAGTTGAATCTTGCTATCCAAATTAAGCAGTCCTATTTTTAACTACCCACTTAGCTATTATCCTCATAGTATTTACTTCCTCTTTATTGTCCATTCTCTTATCAGTCAGGTTAGCAAAAATCCAAGAGGGCTGCTTCGCCAGTTACTTAAGCTGGCAAACATCTCAAAGTTGCACTGGCACTTTCACCAGTCATGATGATACCCATTGTCTTCCCAAATATTTGCCCTCTAGGTATAGGAAACAGAAGAATTCCAAGAAAGATCTTTGAACATTTTCCCCCATCACACAACCCTTTTTGAGCCACTCAAGCCAGATTCTTATTCTTACAGTTAAACGGTAGAAAGACAGTGAAAGAATTGTTCCTCAGCCCCTTCAGAAAGACTTTCACACTCATGCCAACCCCTCACAGCATTATGCTTGGACAGACTTCACACCAGACTGTTTTATAGATCCACTCTGATGGCCAATCTCCTTATAGTTCTAACCAAAAAAAGTCATCTTGGAGAGCAACCTGAAGTTCCTGTGAAACTCTAGCCTTCTTGCTTCTTTTTTGCTTTCTACCTGTCTGTTCTCTTATTCTTCAGCTGCTAGCCCCTGCTGTTACCATTTACTCCATCTTTTCTTTCTTGCTGCTCAATAGTCTGTCTCTAGCTGTTGCACCTCATCACTCCTTCCAAGGAACAAAGTCCTTCCACAGATTTCCTTCACATACTGGTATTTTCCTCTGCCTTGTCATCATTTTCATATACTTCTAGAGGTCTCCTTTTCATCTGGGGATCTGCCAATCAACTCATCTGCAACTCCAGCTATATGCATGCTTTCTCCTTTCATCTCATCTGTCATCCTCAAACACATTTCTGTATTCTACCCTCATTTCTAGCTGCATTTCAGGCTTTCACACTTTTTTTTTTTCCCCTGAACTTTATGAGATGACCCTTCATGCATATGTAAATTCTGTCAGAAACTCACTGAAGGATAACATACACCTTACAGCTTCTGCATCCAGTCATCTTCATAGTTTCTGCCATATCTTGGTCTTCTCCATTGGTGCCCAAGTTGCTACGTTTTTTCTTCCTTGCCCTAGGTTTAAAATCAAACAAACCATCTGCATACCAGGGTCCTCTCCAAAATCCTTCTTTTACTAGACTCTTACCAGCTTCTTGTTGCTTTGATTCTGGCACCTTTTTACCTACATTAGCCCACCACTTCATTTAGGGTTAACTATGATCAAAGGCCATGATCAAAGACTTCCTCTTTGTGCTGTTTAAACTAAGCCATACGGCTTTGCAACACAGCTTATCTAGTCTTGTTTGAACTGGTTGTGCACTTCCACACACAGCAATCACTTCCAATCATAGTAAGAAATCCATGTGGATTTTCTGATTCACTTATGCCAAAGCTCACATTACAGCTACCCCAGGCAGAGAAGCCTCCTGGTGCTTTGGAAGTCTGAACCAGTATTTCACAACTCCCCTCTCATTCAGCAGTAAATGCCTGGCAGGAGGTGGGCATGCTTTGCTTTTAGGTTGTTGGTTTGGTGGGATTTTTTTCTTCTTTTTCAAAAGTAAAACATCAAAGCAGAGTTCAAGCAAGAGCAAAAGTACAGAGTGATGCTGCTGGTAATTTGAGAAAAGAATGCTGTCAGTCTAAAACTTTCCTAATGCAGCTGCTGATATTGATAAATACAGGGGAGGACTTAAAACAACATAATGGCCCTCTCAGCCCAGCCAGAGTGAGCTACCAACTGTAGACCTCCTCTAACATGGCCAATAATTTTCACTAAATATCATTCATTAGTGTCTGGACATTACTGATTCCCCCTCCACCTCTTTTTATTCTCAAAAAAAAAAAAAGGCGAACAAAAATATAAATTTGAACTTAACCTTCTAGAGGCAAAAGGTAAAAAAGTGTATTTTGCTTCACTTTAAAATGCCTACAAGCACTTCAGCTGCAATATAAAAACTCTTTCAGGAAAAAACAACTGTATTCATGATGTTACCCAACACTGCAGTATATTATAATAATTTATAGGAAGGCCATATCTGCAAAAAAATAAAGTGTGAGAAACAGAGCTGGAAATACGTCCCTTGATGAACTTCAAGTGGTTTTTACATTTGAAACTAAGACTCCTAAATCACTGAATCAGAAATCATTGCCAAGCTGACTGCAGACTGCATTGTCTTTTCTTAGTTATGATTATAGAATATTATAATTTTTTATTTGAAGACCAAAGTGTTATATGTTATACTTCACTTCTTCTGGAGTTTCATTTTACAATAAAGTACATATTATCTGGCTAATCTTTACCATTTCTGTCATGAAAACATAATATTCAGAAAACACTAATGCACCATTACAGCTTCCAGACTCTAATAGCATGAACACTAATATATTGTACTGTTACAGCTAAAACTTGGACTAAAGAACCAAAATAAAATGCTTATAAATGCCATATATTAGACTGCCTGGTTTGTTATAAGGTAATAAACAGAAAAGCTTGCATCTAGTCATTCATGGTTGTTAAATAAGATTCTTTGTGACTTGCAAAAAAACTAGAACACAATGAAGAATTATCAGTGCATTCTCCACGGAAGTCATCTACATGTGTTTATTTAATAAACAGAAGATGGCTTTATTATACACATTTGATTTCCATATGCAATCGTCTCCTTATCTGTCACTTGTATCTAAGCAGGGTGCTTTATACAAATCTGAAAATGAAAAATTCAGAGCAGGGCACAGGAAACTCATTTAATGTCGAGTGCAGTCAAAATCAAGATTTCTTTATTTGTAGTAACAACGCTGTTAAATCAGAAAATTACTCTCCTTTTCTGCATGTCCTTCTTCCTTTACAATTCAGTTGTTTGATCATAAATTGTCGAGTGCAATGACTTGTCTCCTCCACTTTCCACACTGGTCGAGACAGATTAAAAACTCCGGCATACCACCAACCAGTCTCAGCATACCATTAGCATATATATGAGATTTGAGACATTTTCTAATATTCTCCAGCAGAACTCATCTGTCAGCCAGGTGATGAATTATAAAAACTCTTAGCTTGTTTAGAAAAGAGGGGGAGAGTGAAAGAGAGAGAAAGAGAGCGAGACAGAAGAGGAAAACACTATCCCACCTTTCTTTTTCATTTTACCCATCCTCCCTTGCAGTTAGTCATATAAATAAACACTAACCTCAATAAAAGAGACATAATGTGAAAGATTTTAGTACACTAGGAGCATGGCACAATTAAAAGCTAATGGAAGTGGACAGAATTATAGAGTGGTCACTTATTTACATAAATAATATTTTAAAATATTTTTTCCCACCTGATATTAACAAAGATTCATAAGGTGCATTACCATAGCCACATAACTATCACAAGCTGGTAAACCATCACAAGGACTGTTTAGAAAATACTGGAATAATAAAATTGCCAAATTCATGCAATTCACAGAGGGTTGCTTTTTTAGTAATCATCCATAGGTTCAACAAGTTTTCAGGCACATTCTGAAGATTTCATAGGTTCAACCAGAAATAAATTTATTCCATATTTGTATTTCATTAACCTGTTTGGGGTTTTTTCCTGACTAGAAGGTGGAAAGTGAACAATGATATCTTGTGACTTAAGTGAACAAACCTGTATGCACTGTGAGTAGGAAATGGCAAATACATGATATCACGAATAATGACTATCCTTTCAAATATGTCAGTAGGTAATAACAGCTTATGAGTATATTTGAAAACTATCAAATTGCTACTTGAATGCCTTACATTAAAGAAGGGTTAATATTTATCACAATAATTTACACAGTCATCAGCTCCCCATACCATACCATACCATACCATACCATACCATACCATACCATACCATACCATACCATACCATACCATACCATACCATACTCACTAAAAAATATTTATATTTCCCATGGGCTCTCAGAATTAAAGCTGGGAAAATATTAAAAAATATATACATATATTTTTCCATAGAAAAGAATTCTCAGAAACAAAGCTTTTCACAAGCTCTAGGAAAAATTAGCAAATACTTAGAGTAAATAAATACATAAAGGAAATTTTCTTAAAAGTAATTTTCTTTCACGCCAACATTTTTAATGCATTGATTTCTGATTGTGCCAAAAAGGTTTGCTTCTATACTTTAGATGGGAAAAAAATCTTATTCAACTCTTGTTTGCAAAATGACACTTTTGTTTAAAAATTAACCTACCCAGAAAAAAAAAAAGGAAAAAACATTTAGAAGAGACCAAAGCAACTGAAAGTGAAATAAAGCACTTATTTTTCATGCGAGTTGTAGTCAAAAAAGTCAAAATATGATCACAGTATCTAACAGTACAATTATGACAAAGGCCACTTAAAGGTCTACTTAATTAGAAGATTTGTTAATAAATGTACAAGTGAAACAATGCATATATTAACTTCCTTTTTAGCCATAAGTTTTTAGGGCACTACACATCAAGCTAGTATCAACAATGAAATAAAGACGCAATTATTTTTAGGTTGGAATGTGTATAGAAAAAGTGACAGATTTATTTTGGCAGACAAATTGATAGAGGGTGGGGATACAACAATATGAACAGTAGTGTGATATTCTCTGTCAATAAGATACAAGATCAATAAGATACATGTATCAAAGGGTAAAGTTTTGGCCAGTAGACTGAAGACATCCGTACATACATGGACTAAGAAATTAATGTATATAAATTATCTGAAGCATAAAATAGCATGCTTAAGGAATAGCTATTTGGAACCGATATTGAGCACCAGGTAATAATTTTTTTCTGCTAAGTTAAGAAGCTTGTGAGAACACAAGCCAGCAGTTAGTGAGCTACGTTTCCCGTTGGAGTACATGTTCCGATTTTAGTGATAACCAGAGTTAATTCATACTTGTTTTGGTTTCCATTGTGCAGATGTACACAATACCATTATTAACACTTGTGTTTAGAAAGATGAATCAATTTAAGGAACAGATGTCTAACCAGTCCTTTCTCTACCTGATAGTCACCATCTGGTTGCAATACATCAGCTTTTTTCAGGTGTTTCATTTTAAAAATGATAAAATCATTTTTAAAAACTTAGATTCAGAACAATACTTCCCCCGCCAAATATTTCCATTTACCATCAAAGAAAAGCAACAGGATGCTACTGGACACATTAATATTCATTAATTAATAGTTTCATTAATTAATACTTTACAACTTAAAGGTGTATATATATAGACTATGCCCCAATAACAGCACAGTAAGAGGCATAGTGCATGACGTTACTGTATTGCAAGGTTTCACTGAAGTCATAGAAAAGTAACTGTGATGTGCACATCCAGCTGTTTCCTTGTCAATTTACATAGAATCTATTCAGTAAAAATGCTAGCCCAAAAAACATTACACTGAGGTACTACCTCCTGATTTTCATTTAGTTTTGGAGTTAAAACTAAGACCCTTTAAGATTCTGAAAAAAAATCTCCTAAAACACTAAAGAATAGTGTTCTAGGACTAAAAAAGATAGCATTGGAAATCAAAACAGATGTTCTTGCAAGCCTGCAAAGCCAGTGTTGTAGATTTAAGTGATCCAGATAAGTTGCAAGCTGAAACTTTCAGAGATTTGCCAGCAAAACTCAGCAGTAAAAATCTGGTTAATATTAAAAGCAGAGATGCTTTTCCAGCATAATCCTAAATGGATTTGTTGTATCTCATTTTCTTAAGCAGCTTCAGTGAAGAAGTGGAATGGGGAAAAAAAGCATGCCTTTACTGTCTTCACTGAGAAAATGATCTAGGGGAAAAAATACCCGACACCTGTAGGTCTAAATCAAGTCCTAGAATGCTCATATTTATACTCTATTATAATTAGCAATAAAATAGCAACTATGGTGAAACCTAATAAGAATACAGAGTGTAAACTGAATTACATTAACTTTTTTAACACAGGCCCATCTGCTGGTCAAAGCTGAAACGAAGATCTCATATTTGCTTTTAAGGAAGTTTGAGTCCTCTGTGAATCAGGAATTACAGCTGAGGACTTTCCTCTGCTTAGACATCACATAACAGTCTATAGAAAACAGAAACTACATTTTGCTTTCTGTGTATGTAATAGATATCTAGTAGCTTATTCTTTAACAAACAAGTTTAACACAGTCAAGAAAATGGCTAATTCTTCACTGATCTGTTCTAGTATTCCCAGCTGTAGAAAGCAAGAGAAGGAGAATAAAGCATATCATATTCTATGATATAATATTAAGCAAGATTATTGGCTGAAGAAGTCTTTTATCAATGCAAAATTCTGGGAGGAAAAAATATCACAGAAACGATGTTATTGGCACATTGATAAATTACATGCCTACTTAACTGGGATCACTGCCAAGGGACAGATCCAGTTTCATGCAGGGTTTCAGTTCCCTTTAACAGCAGCAGCGGATAAAGCGGCAAGCATTTTATTTTGTGGTACTTGCAGATCTCTCCATATGGGTAAGGGTAGGATAAATATCCTCCTTTAGTCATGCCATTACTGATCATTCTGGCATTAGTCTTACCAAGTCAAAGTCATCTTAAGACAGATTTTATACTTGTTGCAACTGATTTTAGAATTTTAAGTATTTACCTGGATACTGTTAAAATAATTTAAATAATCTCCATAAAAATAAAAAATACTCAAGGTACTGGAAATTAGCATGTCATAATCAAGATATTTGTTAAATATAGCTAGGTACATTTCAAATGTACCTATCAATGTAAAGACAACTATACCAGGCAGTTCCATTGCTACCACAACACTTTTTCCCCATGTCTACAATAACTCATAGACACCATATTTTTTTATCTGAGCTTCCCACTAAAGCCCTGAATTCAAGACAGTATTCTAAAACTGTCCAGTTTTGACAGCTCAGAGGAAACCATACAAAAAGTGGTTCTCTGCCTAGGTATTTTTCTATTTAGGAAGATTATTAAACCAGTTCCTCTCTAAACTATGCCGTTTCCCATCTGGAACAGCTCAGAGAAAGAAGAATGCATATTTAAGACCAATTGTCTTTATAAGAAATTTATGATGTTAGTGGAAAACAGGAAGAGACTGCATTCACAGTCAAAATCTCTTCAAAGCTGCCTTTCCATAGTAAATTATGAAAAAATAACCAATTCAACACATTTTGCTGAATCAAATTCTCCTCTCATTGTGAGCTCTTTTGCTGTTTGTTATTGTCTCTTTCATTTTACCTCCTCTTTCCTTCTTTGTTTTTCTTGTTTCCTTTGGCCACTTAATAAACAGTCCTTTACACAACAAATGAATCCTCCAGCTTCCCCTCCCAGGTGAATGCTGTAACCACTAGGCTGTAAAATTTCTCTCTCTCAAACTACTCTACGCACAGCAGTGCAGTTTTAATAGGAAGGGAGAAAAGCCATTCCAGCTCAGCCCCTCAGCAGACAGCATTGTAGGAGATACTGATTTGAAGTCTTTCAGGCACTCTGGAGCTGGCTCGGACTTCTCAGTAATGCCAGCAAAATTGAATTTTGCCTTCTGAACACTACCACGGGAGAAGGACACTCTTGCCATGGGTAAGGGAAGTGCAGGGCGGAGGAGCGGCACCAGGAGCTCGCAGCTCCTCTCTGATCCACGCTGATGAGAGGCAGAGTAGTGCTGACTGGGTACGGATGCCCCCCAGAAGCAGCAGCTGCCCCACACCTACTTACCCTTCCTGGAGCAGTGACAGCAGAGGACCCAGTTACAGTCATGCTGCTGCTTTGGACAACTGCTTGCTTTGCCTGTTCCTAGAGATAGCCTCAGCAGCAGCAAACGCCTTTCGATCGGACCATCTGATGACTTGAGCACGTTCAGAAACTGTTTTGCTAACTATGCGCTTCTCCAGCCAAATTGCCCAGGTAGTTAGTAGCTGCCCTTGTGTTTTCAGAAGAGCCCCATACCAGCAGTCACTATCCAGTACAGTCTCCAAACAGCTCCTGGGCTCAGATTTTTAAAGGATTTAGATTTTGATGGAGCATTTACTTTCTTGCTTCCAGATGGTCTAAACTGCTCTAATTGATCAAGCCTGGGACAATCCTGAATGAGTAAAAGAAGCCAAGGTGCCCAGGAGCCAAGATGCAGCAGATGAGCCACAGTTTACAATCTCAGATTTGGATCTACAGGCTTAAATTCATTCTAAGACTCTCTTTAGGTGCATAAGTCTATTCATGTACGGACAGCACAAGGTCTTACGTAAACCCCATCAATTGCAGTGTTCACATTAAACAGCAGATCAATAGGTACCTTCATGTACACGTCTAATATGGACACTTTATATAGCGGGAACAGCATGTCACAAGATGCTCACAGAATAAAGTACACTCCTGTATAAACTTTCTCTGATAAATCTTTCTGACCACGCAGCCTGCTCACCAAACATGCATGTGCAATGAAGCATGACTTACGTTAAGATAGTGGTGAAATGGAGGGCCAACAATTGGAACCATATAACCTCAAAAAACATAATATAATCTACCCTAATTTACATGCAGATTAAATGTGCAGTGCAAAAGATACAAAGAAAACCAAATCCTGCCCTTGCTTGCTCCCTGCTTACATAAGACTAACACTTTGCAAAACTATTTCCAAAAGTCAAATTTTGAGAAAAGACTGATGCATTTTGTACGTAGTATTACACCCAAAAGACTGCGCACCATCCTGCACTGCAAGATACAGGAATACCAAGACTTCTAAACAAGCTATAAGGTGAATAGATTTGATGCTCAGCTTGCCTTTAGTAACAGTCAGGGTTTTGCTATTTTGGCACAGTTTTCTGTTATAATGACCAAAAAAAAAAAACCCCAAAAACCAGACCAACCAAAAAGATGGGGGGAGGGAGGGGGCTACAAGGATACAAAGCTAACAGTTAATCATCCATATTTCTGTATATTTTGTTCCATTAGATGTATTGAATCAATTACGGAAAAGCTTCAGACCTGTTAAGATCTAGAATACAAAATAAAGTTTTCTTAGATAAAAATAGGGTTTCTTACAATACATTTAAACTTATATTAACTAATATAAGCTAAACTTAACGTATATTAACTAATATAACTTATATATAACTAATATAATATATTAACTAATTTTAAAGTTATATTAACTAATTCAAGTGTTTTCAAAACATACTGATAACTAGGCATGGAAAAGTAATCTCTATAAAAAAAAAAAAAAAAAAAAAAATTAT
>VZSF01010653.1:0-79078 GCA_013398295.1 Chionis minor | reverse complement strand
AAAAAAAAAAAAAAGCTTTCATTTCTGGCTAGACCTTGAAACAATCTCCAGCTAGGATGGGACTCCGTAACCTTCAGATTTCGGGAAAGAATATTGCTGTAATTCAAATGGTACAGAGTCTGGGGAGCTAAGAAATTGCAGGAGAACAAAAACATCAGGCTAAAAGCAGCAAATCAAGAGCTGACCCCAGGGAGGAAAGGGTAAACCAAGTGGGACTGGAAAACAGGGCTAAAATTCTTAGAGTAGGGCAGAGAAGTGCACAGTAGCACAGAGGGAGAACAGAGGGGAGCATCCAGCAGAGAAGTTAACCTCTGTATTCCTTGGTTCTGCTAGACTGGAGAATCAGGACCAACAAGTACTGCCTCATTTCTTTTTTTAAACTCATGTGCCTAATGTATTGAGTTTTGTTAAAATTCTAGGAAAGCAATTTTTCTGTGACAAACAATGTTCATGGATGCCCACTAAAGACATGTTTCCATAAGCCTACATCGCTCAACCCTCATGGTATATGAGAGATTTTACTTTCATCCAGAGTGGATTGCATCCTCAGCATTCACAAAAACATTCTGCAGTAGGCTGGTTCTGGATTTTGATTGTTAAATTCTGCCATTTGCTATCCTTCCTGGCTTGTTTTCCTATGAAGAAAGATGACTTGAAAGGGTCTCAACTACACATGTTTAAGTGAGGACTTTGGTCAGGACAGCTATGGAATTCTCACATGGAGCACTTTCATGCCTCGATAAGGTCAAAAAAGGAATTTGTGGCTGAATATGGCAGATATTCTAGGAAAAGCTCCATTTCTGGCCCACTGAATTTGACATATGTGCATTTTTTAGTTCAGGATTATGTGTAGTGGGCGTAAAAAGACAAGTAAGGTTGCAACCTTGGACTTTAGGAGGGCTAACTTTGATATCTTCAAGAAACGGCTTGGAGAAATCCGATAGGTTAGGGCTCTAGAGGGTAGGGGGGCTAAAGGGAGCTGGTTGATTTTCAAGTATCACTTCCTCTAAGCTCAGGATCGGTGCATCCCTAAGAGCAAGAAATCAGGCAGGGGAAAGAAGAGACCTGCATGGTTGAGCAGAGAGCTTCTGAAAAAGCTCAGGTGGAAGAAGGATATTTACAGTACGTGGAAGAAGGGACGCCACCACTTGGGAAGGTTACAAGAATGCTGTCAGAGTACGCAGGGCTGAAATGAGGAAAGCTAAAGCCTCCTTGGAATTAAATCTGACAAGGGATGTCAACGTCAACAGGAAGGGGTTCTTTAAGTACATTGGAGGCAAAAGAGAAACTAGAAAGAATATAGACCCGCTATTGAAAGAGACAGATGCCATGGTGACAGACGATGCAGAGCAGGTGGCGTTACTGAATGCTGCCTTTGCTTCAGTCTTCACTGCTCAGGCCAGTCCTCAGGAGCCCCAGACTTTGCAGGTAACAGAGAAAGTCTGGAGAAAGGAATACTCTCCATTGGTTGAGGAGAATTGTGTTAGAGACCAACTAAATAAATTGGACATCCACAGGCCCATGGGTCCTGATGGGATGCACCCATGAGTGCTGAGGGAGCTGGCAGAAGTCATTGCTTGTCCGCTCTTCACCATCTTTGAAAGGTCCTGGAGAACAGGCTAGGTGCCTGAGGACTGGAGAAAAGCCAATTTCACTCCAGTCTTCAAAAAGGGCAAGAAGGAAGATCCAGGAAACTACAGGTCAGTCAGCCTCACCTCCATCCCTGGAAAAATGATAGAACAGCTTTTTCTGGGGGTCATCTCCAAGCATCTGGCGGAAAAGAAGGTTATCAGAAGTAGTCAACGTGGATTCACGAAGGGGAAGTCACGTCTGACTAATCTGACAGCCTTCTATGATGACATGACTGGATGAATGGATGGATGAGGGGAGAGCAGTGTATGCTGTCTACCTTGACTTCAGCAAGGCTTTTGACACCATCTCCCAAAGCATCCTCGTAGGTAAGCTTAGGAAACGTGGGCTAGATGAAAGGACGGTGGGGTGGATTGGAAGTTGGCTGGCAGGTAGAGCTCAGAAGGTTGTGATCAGTGAGGTGGAGTCTAGTTGGAGGCCTGTGACTAGTGGTGTCCCTCAGGGGTCAGTGCTGGGTCCAGTCCTGTTCAATGCATTCAGCAATGACCTGGATGAAGGGATGGAGTGTAGCATCAGCAAGTTTGCTGATGACACAAAACCTGGGAGGGGTGGCTGACACACCAGAAGGCTGCACTGCCATACAGCATGACCTGGACAGGTTGGAGAGTTGGGCAGGGAAAAACCATATGAAATTCAACAAAAGGAAGTGTAAGGTCCTGCACCTGGGGAGGAATAACCCCATGCACCAGTACAGGTTGGGGGCTGACCTGCTGGAAAGCAGCTCTGCAGAGAGGGACCTGGGAGACCTGGTGACCAACAGGATGACCATGAGCCAGCAATGTGCCCTTGTGGCCAAGAAAGCCAATGGCATCCTGGGGTGCATAAGGAGGAGTGTAACAAGCAGGTTGAGGGAGGTCATCCTCCCCCTCTACTCTGCCCTGGTGAGGCCGCATCCGGAGTTCTGTGTTCAGTTCTGGGCTGCCCAGTTTAAGAAAGAGAGGGAACAGCTGGAGAGGATGCAGCGAAGGGCCACAAAGATGATTAGGGGGCTGGAGCATCTTTCTTATGAGGAAAGGCTGAGGAAGTTGGGTCTTTTTAGTCTGGAGAAGAGAAGACTGAAGGGGGATCTCATCAATTTTTACAAATATTTGCCAGGAGGAGGAGGCCAGTCTTTTTTCAGTGGTGCCCAGTGACAGGACAAGGGGCAATGGGTATAAACTCAAATATAGGGAGTTCCATCTCAACATGAGGAGGAACTTCTTTCCTTTGAAGGTGGCAGAGCACTGGAACAGGCTGCCCAGAGAGGTGGTGGAGTCTCCAACTCTGGAGACATTCAAAATGTGCCTGGACGCTGTCCTGTGCAACCTGCTCTAGGTGGACCTGCTCCCTCAGGAGGGTTGGACGAGATGATCTCCAGAGGCCCCTTCCAACCCCTAATATTCTATGATTCTACGATTCTATGATTCTAAGGCTTAGGAATGGTCCACCTTTCAGCCTATCTGATGAGATGGGGCCACTGTCAGGAAGGAAAAGATGTCCTGAATAACTTAATCTGCAACTTTGGTTCAAGTGCCCAAATTACAGGGCTAGTAATACTCCATATGTCATCGTCCCATGTAGCCCAACATCTAGCTTTAAGTATCCTTCACACTTCGAGTTCTTATCTCTTCATTAGCTACATAGATAGGGAGTTTAGATAATTAGTTCACATGTTTTTAAATGTCCTTGTTAAACCAGCTGTCTGTGTTCATTCAGGTGCTGTGTGTCTAACATGGGTCATCTGATTCTGGTTATGATTCCAGCCTGCTACGGTCTAAGCCCATGGCAACAGCAGAAGAACGCTGGTAGGATCATAGAAACCCTAAAAAAATAGTATATTTCAAATATGAATTTGAAATTTATAAAACACACCTGATGGTTATCAAAGGGAGATTAAAATTATCCAGCAATTACAGTCATTGCTAGTTCATTCCCAACATAGCAGTTTATTACTTCATCCTCATATGTATCCTTTTCAGAAAAAGCTTACCACATGCCTGGAATAATAATGCCATCTGGAATGGTAGAAATCTCTTTCTTAGCAAGAGAAGACATAAAGCCAACATCGCTCAAGACAACCAAAGACCTCAGATCTCTCCAGGTCTGTTCGCTACTGGTGAATGCAAAAGAAGAGAACAAATGATTACATTAGTAAAGAAAATGTCAACAAAATTCATTTAAGGAGTTTGATGTCCTTGGACAACATCTGCAGTTAGCCATTTGACTCAATCTCTTTCATCATAATGTACCCTAAAACAGCAAGTATAGTGGGAAGAGCACTTCAGTGACCACTGTAGCAGCCATTGTTTGCCCTTGGCAAGATCCTGTTCATTACCCAATATCACAATTTAGCTTTAGAAGTTATTATTAAATAAAGTTACTAAGACCTTTATGAAACTAATAGCAGTGAACTTGAATTATATATGTAATTAATCATTAAAATCAAGGAAATATATTCCCTCCAAAGGTACATTATTGTTCTACACTTCATATCATCTATCTGGTATATTATATATCTGAATGTAGAAGTCAGTGAAACTACATCTCATTGGAATCAGGTCTACCAGTTTTACCCCCAGTAAAATTTAAGAGAATTGGGCAGGATGGCCAGATTGATGATATTTACAAAGTCCTGTCCTACGCTGTCACAGGCAATCACAGAATCAAGGATATGGCCTGAAAAAAGAATATGTTTCTTTGCACTGTGCATCTATCAAATCGATATGTATCAATTTATCTTTTTTCTATCATAATAAATTAAGCAACAAAAGCAAATTTCTGATGGCGAGCAAAACGGTCAGAAGACTGACACTGGACTATATATGGCTACAATCTGACTCTCCCTTTCTCCTCAAATGTGGAACTTTCTAATAAAAAAGGTTCCGCAACTATGGAAATGTATCTGCATTCTATCCTCTCCTAGCCCATTAAGGTGACTGATAGACTTTAGATTACAGTGACTTGGAAAAAAATTACTTTTTTAGTATAAAAAAAGAAAAAGACATTCAGAGAAAAGAAAAGAAAAAACCCCACCTTTTCAGTAAAAACAGAAGGCAACAGAAGCTTTGGAACAAGTCCTTGCCAATAGAAGGATTTCATGCTTTTGTTAATTAAAGGAACAAAGAAAAAACAGTGCAGTAGGCTGTATCCTACATAACAGCTTCTACTAATAAAAAGTAATAGACAATTTCCTGCATTCAATTCTTTTGAATACTATTATACAAGGTAATAGAGTTTTGGAAATGGAAGTCCTAGCAGCCTGTCAGAAAGAGCTTTCTTCCACTTTTTTTTATTAAATGACTAAGTGCAGCAGTCTGTGTCCTATCTCTCCCTCTTGCATCTATTGGATTGTATTATTTTACATTTTGATTGAAATGATGTCACCAGCAGATAAAAGCCTGGCCCAGGCATTGTAATTGAATCAGCCTGAGTTGTTTATTCTAGTGATCTACAGCGATGCTTTCCTTGTCCTAACACAGAATACATAAAAGATCCCCTCTTGTTTAACACGCTGCTGATTAGATCTATTTTTTTAGAAGACGGAGGAATCAAATTGGGGGGTCGAGAGAGTAAGAACTGGAGTTTGGGGGGGAAATTGGAAAAAACAGATGAGAAGAGACACCATCTGCAAAACTTTCCATGTGTGACTGAAAGTTTAAATAAATAAATTTCACATGGCATCAGTACCAGATGCAAACAGATTTGATTGACAACATTTAAACGACAGTTAATGGGAACTTGTACAATTTTTGGAAGGTTTTTCATGCTGATTTCCTAAATCAGAGGCTTATTCAAGCTTTTATTTAAAAATAGTGTTTATCTTGGAAGAAGAAATATTTCAATTTGTTATTTTTTTTACTGCTATTAAAAATACAGTGTGTTGGATAATTAAATTATTTTTATTGACATGTTCCATTTTCAGTTAATAAATTTTACACTTAGTAGACTAAAGCAACATTTGAATTGAATGTATTAAGGATATCCTGTAATTGGTATTACTGAGAATTGCCTTTTACAAAATATATAACAAAAGACAGAGGTAAAAAAGAGTTATAAGAACCTTTCATTTGTCAAGTTCTAGCAAAATTTACTTTCTTTGGTAATTATCTTGAAACAAAGTCTGTCTTCTATGCTAAGACCTGCTTCTTTTTTCTGTGTGTGTGTCCCCCAGAGAAGACTCAGTGGAATAAAGAAAAATACTGCATTACTTTATGTGATGTGTACAACTTAACACAAAACTTCTTCAACAGCAGTTTTGGTAGTGGTGGTTGAGTTTTTTTCATTTTTTTTATTTTATTTTATTCTGGGTCTTTCCACAAAATAAACTGCAATCATATGAGGTTTAATAGTAGAGCCAAGATGAAAATAAGCCAAATCCATCAGGCAATTTGCTGAAATGTTTTTTTACTTGAAACCTATGTTTTGAATTGTTTGTCTCAAATCTGGAGGTGGGAGATTGTTTAATTGTTAGCTGGGAGTTCTGTATGAGGAAGAAACCAAGATGCAATTTGCGAAAGTATTTTTTTAAGGCATAAATAAATTCTTTGAGTGGAGATTAAAAAAATTATTTACAAATAAGTACAATTAATAAAAATATTGTCATAGAAATTACTATTAAATAAAACAATGAAAAAATTAACTTTGGGAAAATTTTTGAATCTAATTTTTTTAAATATATGCAATAACTGTAACAAGACTATTTTCACAAGTGACAATTAAAGCCAGCAAAAAGGTTGGTTTAAAGTAGAATAGAAATATATCTGCCACTCCCCCTATATACCTTAATTTTACTCTTGTTTCCTGGATATTTGCTACAATGTATAAACAAAAAATACATTTCCCATTCCATTTACAGTCTATTTAGCACTACTAATAGCTGCATTACAAAGTTCACTCATAATAATTGCTGATACCTGACAAATAGACCTTTGAGACCTTCAGATTTTTGTAATTCATTTATTGTCCTGAAGGTATCATTATTTGAAAGCATTTGTAAAACATATTTTTTTGCATTTCTAGTCACTTATGAACTCAGAGCTGGGAAGATACAAGATACACTGTCTGCATTTGTAAATGTGTTTGTTTAGAGTGTATTTTAATGAATGTATTTTGACTGAAGTTAACCCTTCAATATGCATTTATTAGACCAAGTTGGATAATACACTTCTCAGTTATCTTGGTTTTCAGTACTGCTACCCACTTTGAAAGTAATCATTTCATAAAAACTAAACTGAAATAAAGAAAAAATGAATTCATAGCTGCCATTAAGAATTCTAAGACAAACTCATTGCTTTATTTATATACAAATAATGTGTGTCACAGTCGGCCTTGTAACTTAAAGACAAACTGTTCTGTGGCAGTGTAGAGAGACCCATCCTCACCAAAGCACCAATCCATATTCAGTCCCCAGAGCTGCTTAAATATAATTTGCATCACAGGGGTTATGCATTTGGTCTCCGGTTTAAAAAAAAAAAAAAAAAAAAAAAAGGTAGGCAATGTGGATTTAGCCTCCCTTCAATACTCTCCAGCAGCTGCCTCAGGGAATAGCACTCAGAGGAACATCCCAATATGCCATGCTTTTTCTCACCATCACATTACTTTCTTGTTAAAGCGTAAGTGGTCAGTACAGGCAAATTGATTTCAACAAAGGAAAAACATTGTGAACATGAACTCCAGTATCTAATCCCCCCTAAACACGAACAGAGAATTATTTCTAATTCAAAGATGCAGAAATAGATTTTTAATAGCAATTTTCATGATTTTTGGAGCTTCCACTGTGAATTCCTGTGCTGGTTGGATGTCTGGCATACATCCTAACACCATCAGTGGGATTCCCTATTTTAATGGGAGTTGGTTCAGACACTGCCGTCAGAGAGGTGTGAAGGGAAAAAAAAAAAAAAGCCTATATTTCCGGTTTTTACCTGTAGTCAGTCTTTTATGAGAGTCTTTTCCTGGGAGATTTACAGCCACAAGCATATTTGATTTACCAGTTTTGGACTTTTGAATCTTATAAAAAACAAACTAAATTTTCAAATCTATTGAAGCTTGCAAAAAGAAATGTAAGCTGGCAAAGTGTAATGCCAACAAGTACAAACAGTGACCAGAAAACAGGTGGATGGAAACAGGCAACAACAGCCAGACAGTAACGCATGTGCCAAAAACGCAGCAAAACCAAGTCTTTAAATATGAGATAGATGATGCATAGGTGTTTGCTTTATTTAAATAATGATACTTCAAATGATACTCAAACGCCGGTACTAATGATGTTTAAGCTGGAAAAGGCACGATGGACCCTACACTCTGCCTTCTCCCAGTGCCATGAGCATATGAAAGTCACATGTATAATCAACAAGATCATATAAGAGCAATTTGTTGGGTTTTATGGGTGGGAATGACAAAACTGGGGTTCAGAACAGCAACGGTTTTGGATTAAGTAGTGTGCTTTTAAATCCTGAAAAAATGTTTTCATTTCTTTCTTAAACTAACTCATTCAGGAACCTGAAATGAGTGTGCAGCTTGTGTTGGTAGACACATTACTGCTATTTCAGGTCTTTCTTTAATCACAGAACCAGGCTTGAATACAAAAATAAAACAAGCAGCAAGGTGCTGAAATTTCAAGTATATCCTATCTCTAACCAAGGTATGGAATACAGAAGAAAACTGGGTTTTGATGATAAGAAATGGCAGTTTCCTTGATCAATTGTCTTGTTTTGGATATAAACAATATCTCACAACCTAGAAATCCAACTCTGTCTAAAACAACTCACATAGGAGACCAGATTTTCAAAACCGGTGTGCCCCAGCAGGCTCATCTGAAGTCAATTATTTAGAAAGCTAATTGAGGAGTCCAATATACTATCCTGCTTCTGAAAATTCTGATCCAGACAATTTAAATAATGGCCAAGATAGCCAAGTACATATAGGTCCTCTTGCTTTTTCTCAGAATTGATTTTTCAGCTGTGTTTTGTCTTTTCTTTTAAAAATAATTAGTCCGAGTAGCTATGCAATTCCTTCATAAAATCAAAACAAAATCAAAAGACTGTGCTACATTCTTACCGTTAAGGAATGGTAAGAAAATCAGTAAAAATATAGATGTTAGTCTTTAAGGAGTTATTATACACTATAACAAATGTACAGATATGAATAAATCTTTGGTTATATATGTGCATATATACACATACATGCGCATATACATAAGAAGAGCATATTCTTATGCTCTTCCTTCTTATGCAATTTCCTTCTATAATATTTATGAAATGAGTTAAAGATTAATTAATTGCATAGTAAAAAATGTGATTACTTAATAAAACGTATTGCAGAGGAGAAAAAAGATGTTTGTGTAGCATATTTTTTCATCCAAAGAAGTGTGAATATAAAAAAAAAAGTTTACATGTCATTCTGTTCCATCTTTGCATGTACTTGCTCTTTATCTCTAAAGCAGCATACGTTCCATATGAGAGAGGGGGTTGCCATGGTATCTGCACTTTAAAAAATTGAATAGCAGATCTAAAAGAAGCATAAAATCGATTTAACAAGTTGTCATGTAAGTTACCCTGGTCCATAAGGATGAAGTCTATGCACCTTTTTCTATATGAAATGTTTAGTTTTTTAAAAAAATAATTGTAATTTTTAGTCACAGCACTAAATACGCTACTTGTCATTAGGTTTGTCTCACTGACTTACAAATCATTTGGGTGTGCATATGGAAAATATACATTTTTTCAAATATTTTTTTTCCTTTTCTCTTAAAAAATACAACAAAACACAGAAGTAGTAAAGAAATAACTCAAAGCAGTGATCCTAATACAAAAGATAAAATGTGGACATATAATTGGAGGCAGAAATAAACCTTACCTAAAAATTCATTGCTTTATGAAGTTCTTACTCATTATGAAGAAAAGATGTTTCAAGAATCACTTTGAAAAAGGTCATATTTCTTTTTGTATTTTGGTTTTCTTTTCTTACTACTATGAAGATTTCACAACGGGAATTTGAGACTTCTTATCATTGCAAGTACAAAATAGACATTCACATTTCTAGTGCCCAGTCAGCGTAGGAGGACGGACAGTTCTTGCAATTACAGTGATGTGGCTTCGCAGGCAAATTAGAGAAACTGTGGGTTTCCTCTTTGTTGTTGTTGTTGTTAAGGAGAGAAATATGAATGGAAAAGCAGAATGGCTGAAAGATGACTGTTCCAGAACTACATCCTCTCAACTTCCTCGCAGGATAAGTTAGCACCAAACCATTGAGTAAACCCCAGACAGAATCATTACCTCTGCCAAAACACCCTCCTTGGTGGAGTATAGCCTTTGGGAAAAGGTCAATGTTACCTAGCAACTACTAAGAGACAGTGCCTTTTTATAAATTAACCCCTTCAGATGAGGCTTCGGTAGCATCTCGCATCACGAAAGGACTTCCTATTTTCTGCACAAAACACATCAGGAATTTTATTTTCAGTTTCAGTGGGTTCAGCTGTCAAAACCTGCCCGATGAAATTACAGCTGAATCTGGAAATTCTTTTAAGGATTGGATTTGTTCAGTGGAATATATAATCCTAACTATGCTCAAATAGAATCATGGTGATCTCTTGTAAACCCATACAAAATCAAAGGCTGCTTCACAGAGAGTTTCCAGACTTTTGTTTGCCAAGTTTCCACCCCCATGGGTTGGCTGCAGTTAGGTCCCAAAACAGGAGAGTCATAGAACAAAGACAGGGTGAATGTGCAAGGCAAAGTCCAAAGAAGCCACAGACACTGCTCCCTCTGCGAGGTGGACATGTGGTCTTATTGAGTTGCTCTCCACTGTTTTGAAGGTAAAATCCATATTGAAATAGGAGGTGGATGTGACTGGATGTTAATAAGGGAGGCTCTTCGGCTCAGGTATCCCAAATAGCTGACATTCAGGGGTTTATAGCACTTAAAGAAAATGCCAGAGCTGTCAAGCAGGGGAAAAGTGAGTCTGTGTTAGGGAATGCAAGCAGAGTCTGTGCCAAGAGCAACTAAGAGAGGGAAAACCTTTCTACTGATATTTTATCTCATCCTAGGACTCAGTTGTGGCCCACTGTTTGTCTAGGTTTGCTCTCTCTCAATGAAGTATCTCTAGGTCAACAAACTAGCCCCCAAATTTATATGCAGGTCACCTACCAAGTGGAGTGTGTAACCTGAGGAACTGGGAGTCTACCAGATACGTCCCTCTATGCCATGACACACTAGAAGTATCAGAAAGCTCCAAGAGATGCAACGGTTAGACCACAGAACAATCATCAGTGCAGGGTGTATCGAAAAGCACAAATGTGCTGCTCTTTAGACACAACCCCTATCTGCATACCTCCTCTGCTATTTTCAGAGAGACTAAGATGAGATAGAAGCATTTTGCTGAAGTTGGGTGAGAAGCTGAGTTACAATTTTTGCTTCTTGCTTGCTGAGTAGCAAAGATTTACTTAGTCATAGTCCTGTAAGACAAGTTCACGTCTTCAATATTCATGTGGAAAATGAGGAAAGTATAATTAATATCCACCCTCTGGAACATCACCACACTTATGCAACACCTAAAGTATTCTACTGGATTTAAATCCAATGTCTTAATCCAAGAGCTCCCAGTGTCTCTGCCTGTAGTCTGTAACCTAGTTTATGGTACGAAAATACGATCTTGTCCAGCTATTCTCTAGACAGCAGTAAAACTCACTTCATTTTTAACCCTAGTTCTACCTCAGTGAAAAAAAATTCTCATTGGCTAAATAAAAAGTTGAAACACTTACATGATGTGAGTTCAGAACAACAGGTTCATCTCTACATCTCACAGTGTTTTCCAAAAGTATGTATGTAAGAGTAAAAATATATTTCAGGCAGAAAAGCCGATTGTATTGAATTTGCACAGCCCATTTTACACTTAATGCCCTTTCCCAGGAAAAGATAGCTAAACAGCAGTGTCCATACCCATTTTGCAAGATCATAAATAGCTGGCTTGACAGCAGATGCACACTTGCCATCCATTCAGCAAACACATTGCTGCAGACTAGTCATCGTGCATTCTGCTACTCGCCTACCAAATGGATAAGTGGGTCAAGTGGATGAGGGCATATGCAGACAAGGAGGGTCTCTAAAGTATGGAAAAGAAAAAAGTGCAGGACACTAACATTTAGGAAACCACATTCCACCAGAGCTACTGTTTAGGGAACAAATTAATAGAACTAGGTTGTGGGGTTTTTTTTAAGGCAATCTAGAAATATTACCCAAAATCATGACTTCAAGAATACATCTATACCCAGCCACACACACCCACTCCCCAAAACATGGCAAACTCATGATAAACTTTGTAAAAGGTGTCAATCCCAGTTGACATAGTATGAAAGGAATGCAATAGCCTAGAAAACAAAGTGCCTTTGACTTAAATGGCATTTCACATTTTATTTTCCATATTATTCTTAGTCTAATATTTTATTTACATTTTTTATTACTTTGGATTCAGCTGTCTACAATAATACCCCCACCTTTTCACCAACTCAGATCAATTTATTTTGTATCTAGTAACGCATTAAGTATTTCAAATTACTCCATTCAACACGTTACACACAATAGGTTTGTCAGCAAAGGACTGTCCATTTTCCTAGTGTATTATATCCCTCTTCAAGTCTCTTAGTCTTCACTGCTTCTTAATAACCTAATTAATTTTAGGTCATCTGCATTCCTCATCGCCATCCTGCTTCTTTTGCAGGAAGAAAACATATAGAGTACCAGTGGAACCGCCATAACTGATGTCAGGATTTTCTTCTTAAGAGGTTTGATAAATTGTCTAAATATATATGCGCTTTGAGTAACAGGACTCATTAAAAAATAATCCTTTTTTAAGGCTCAGAACCATAATTAGATCAGGATTCGTGTCTGTCAAGTTGCCTTTTTTATATCACTAGGTTAGGAGTTTAATACATTATACATGGTAGATCCCAGGCCTTCTCCAGAGCCATTTTGGGTTGGATCCATGAAGGAGGTAAGGATAGACTATTTCAGCTAATCTTTGAGACCTACTCAGCAGTCCTCAACATCTGAACTACTCATTTGTTATTTTTTATAGCCAACGGATGAAAAAGATACAGATTACCTTATCCAAATGTAGATGCCTCAGCTGGGTAAAAGGAGGGCAACCCTGGTGTGCTCAGTGGCTGTAAAGGGGCTCTAGGTGACCCACTCAGGTATGGAAGGCCAAATCTCAAGTTAAGTGAAACTAGCCACGTCCCAAGGGCTCAGAAGATGTGCCTACCTGCGGGTCACTCTCTGGACATTACCCGTAACTGCTTTGGTCTACAGACAAAAGCTCCGTGTCTGCCTTGTAAGCCTAGCAAGAATTAAATATGAGGTTATCTTTTCTATACTTCATATATTAGTTGGGTTCTGGTTTGGTAAGCATCTGAACATACCAGATCAAGCCTACACAGAAGTCATCAACTGAAGTACAGCACAGGTCCTAATCCTACTGCTTTTTCAAAAGGAAATATAAAGATATTTTCAGAAGATAAAATTCACTTAACCTTTGCAAAACATCCATCTCAGAGAAACAGAGCATATATACACATAAATATTCATATACATACATACATATATATATCTGTACATATATATATAGATGGGATATAAACAACTAAATGAACATTACGGGCACAGAATCAAAAGCTGGAAATAGCAGAATTAAGCTTACAAATCTAAGGGATTTGGGGAGTGTTTAAGTACTATTTGGATACATGCTTTCCAGTCTTAAGTTGAAACCCTAGCACAAAAGAATTTGATGACATTTTCATTGACTTTAATTTTTTGAGGTAATTTATCCTTAAATATCTTAGTTGCTATAAATCTGCAACATTCTTTGGGTTTTGCCCTGCCTACCTGCTTCCCTTGTAGTTTTGTTTTGCACTGCTGCTTATTTTCTCACTCTCCTATCTCAGTGTTGTGACTTCTCTCGAATTCTGTATCCTTGCCCTTGGCAGGCCAGACAAACAGAAATAACAGGAACATTTTGAGAAGAGAAAAGAACAATCAAAAATATGTATCACAAGCGATTTCTTTAAACTATTTCTTGTGAAAATGCTGATTATGCATAATAAGCTCTTTGTGTAGAGGTATAACATCTCATGAATGTCTCCTACACTGGAAAGGAACAAAAGATTACTGAGCTGCTAAAATACCATTGTGAACCTGCTGTTTTGTTCTGAGAGCTTACACCCTAATTATAGCATTTTTCTTTTTTCTTTATTTAAGAGTCTTTTGCTATCACAGTGTGGACTGGACATAAACATTCCTTTGGATCCTATGTGTAAATAATGAAAACATAAAAACTATGGATTTTTCCCCTATCAAGCAGGTTAATAGTTTAATTGTATACGGTTATTCTTACATTAAAAGCTGCATACCTGGCAAGCTTTATCGGGTAACAGGGACTTTTAAATGTGCCAATGTTTCTACAGAAGTAACGCGGGTCAATTGCAAAAGGGATAACCATAATGATTAAATCATTAAAATTTTGTCTATGCTTCACAGAGCATAGAGAAAATTAACTTCCCACCAACCTCATTTTTCTGCTGAACATGAAATAATGATTTTCTGCCCGTATAATTACAAAGCTAACATCTGATAGAGTCAGCATCCAGGGGGGATTATCACATGCATGAGTATTAGACCTCATTACCAGCTTGACTGCAAAATTATTACATCTTGTAATTGGATGGTGAGATTTATATACAGATCGGCCCGGTTTCTGTAAGATTGTAATTACAAGCTTCGTTGGTTCGCTACTTATCACACGGTGCAGGAGGAGGCAAAAACAAGCAGAGGAAAGACCATTTCATTAAGCCATAACCCTATCAAGGGAGGAGCACTGTAACATCCCTGTATTTATTAGGCCAAACAGAGCTGTTTGCAGAAGGGGAGGCCATTTATTACCGCCTGACAAATGGGATTTCATTTATTTAACCTCGGTGATCTATTTCAGTAAAATGTACAAACGAGCCATCCATTTTATGATTCCAGAGTCAACGCCTCAATTATCTAAAGGCTAACTGACTGTTAAAGCACCCATCTGCTAGGATGAATTCATTGATTTAATTTGCTTCATGTTACTGAATGATTCTTAGCAGACAGGGAGGGGAAGGAAGGGGAAGGAAAGGAAAGGGGGCGGCTGGTGGTTTAGGAGAATGCATCAGAGCGATTCAGCATGCCGGAGTCTGTCTGCATCTGTGCGCGCGCGCCTGCCTTTTTTTTTAATCCTTCAGCACAATAGAAGAAGGCGATCAATAGCAGCTTAAATTTTATGAGACAAGGAGTTAAGTTGTTCAGCTCGAGCCAAAACACCTTTGTTCTACCATAACAAGTAATCTCTGTGGCGGAATTAATATTGACAAGCTGGCTTCTTTGTAGCTAATTTTGTGGGTGCCTGAGCCAATCAGGAGCCTTGCAGTAATAGAGTTGTTATTAGAGTTCATTATAAAAGCTGTGGATCAATGGCTACACTGGGAGGGAGAGGACATGCCGCAGAAGAATGCATATGTATGCTCAAGGAAATGAAATCCTTTTAATGTCCTTGTAATAATTTATTCTATAGTTCTCTTTGACTTAAAAAAAAAAAACCTTTCAAAAACAAAATTAAAAACGTTCTCTTGTGAGGCTTCTAGTTTTATCGTAACACTGAAACCGATAAGAAGGAAAGCAGGATTTTAGCGGTGTGGAAATTCAGGGAGATCTTGTTAGCCAGCTCTGAGATTTATCAGAACTGGATTTCGTTTTGAAAATGCCACCACTCCCATTTTATCCGAATCACACAGCCTCGTTCGTTGAAAGCTTAAACTACTGTGAATGTAGCATTGATGTCTTTTAAGCCACCCCTTTTCTCCTGCCTCCCTAAACCATCTGTCTCATTAAATCTGATTTTTAGGTTTTTTTCTTTGATGGGGTGTCATTTTGTCGAAAACATCTTTACGTTCAAGGAGAAGAAGTCACAAATAGCATGCTAAAGCTTTTCTCCCGTGTTTCTAGGGAGGAATGACCTGTATGCTGTAAGTGAGTTAGCACTTTCAGCAAGCTGACAAGGAGTTCACAGAACACAGCTCTTTGTAAAAGGTTGCCTCTTTCAGCTGTAAAAGGGTCCTCCTTGATGTAAGTGTTCCCGGAGTAATAATCCATTTCTCTTGTGGCAGGCTCCAGCTCATGCTATAATCTTTCCCACAAGCTCCGAATCAGTACAAGAAAGCTGTTTACTGGACAATTTTCCCTGCATCTCAATGTCAAATGATACTGCATTAAAACGTGAGAACATCACACTCTAAGAAAGGCAGGAGGATCAAAGGGATCTCTCACAGTGAGTGAGTTGAGACAAATTAGCATCTTTTGGTCATGGTTTCCTAGATATAATAATATGGCATTTCAGGGCCAGAAGTTGTTTGCTTTGCTTCCTCCCCTTTATTTGACCACCAAAAAAATAACCATTTATTTCTTCCATCTCCTTATGTTTGTCTCTGCCAAAAAAAAATTGAATCACTTTCAATTGATGCAATTAAACAGGGTAAGTCCCTTGTGTAGACACTGTTGTTTCAATTCCAGTGGATATCATTAAGTCAATATAAGAGACTCTTCTGTAAAAATAAGACAATCAAATATGAACACTGTTCTCTCTGATTCTTTTTTTTTTCAATGATCACACTTTTCACAAGGATTGACAAAACCAATCATTTCAACTTTCTCATTTCTTTTTTTTTTATTTCTCTAGACATCTTAAAACTTTGATTCCTGCTATTTAGCACAGTAACAGAAAATATTCTGGGAGAACAAAACTTGGGAATCAAAGAAAACTTGCCACCGCTTTTTCCATCCACTTTTTCTTCCAATCTGCTCTTCCAGCTCAAAGAAAGTAGCTGTATAATATCTGGAACCAGTGACAGGAGGTGTTTAAAGTGAGGAAAAAGGTCAAAAGACAGACAAAGTAGCAAGCAAAAAAACTTAGGGAGAAGAATTTAGTGTTAAGCAGAAAGTTTTGAATTTGACAATTTATTTCTTTTTCTATAATACACTCAAATTTCAGAATTTGAACTGAATCCCTTGATTGGAATTGTGTTTTGAAAAAGACTGAAAGGGGAGGTGTGACATATCCCATTTTCCCCCCGTTCAAATAAATAATTTTTCGAGCCACCCTCTGTCAGTTTTCTCTTTTCTTCATGACAGCTTATTTCTAACAGTGGAAGAATGTCAATAGAAACTTATCTGTGATTTTTATGTCTCGTCATGCTGTTCTCTGACATTCATGTCCCTCCCAGGATCCTTCTGAGGGGTGAGCTTCAGCCTTGATGATTTCGTTGTTCTTTGGTGTTTGTTATTTGTCCAGTATGGAAAGCCTGTAAGGAAAGGGAAAAATAGAATTGTTCAATGAAAAATGCTGTGTCTCCGAGGTCAAAAGGAGTTTCTATGGAATTAAAATTATTGCCAAGTGAGCAAGATTTTGCAACATCAATAAGAAAGAATAGCAAAAGGCTTTTCAGCCCCATATAGAAAAAGTAAACTCAGGTCACAATGAGGCTGACACAGAGATTAAGGGCAATCTGGATATGGCTCCAAAATTACTGAAAACAGAGATAAAATACCATCCCTAAAGGTAAGGGCAAGACAGCTACTGGGAATGTAAAGCAGAAATTCCCCAACCTCATTATTACTTATTCAATATACATTATTTCTCATAGACCATCCTTGAATTTTTTTAGCATACTGCTGTAAGTACTCTGTAGTCAGGCCAGCCATGAGCTATACAGAGCTGACCTATGGGAAGTCCTGTACAGCAACTGTAAAATTAATATTATGATTCCTCCCATGCACCTGGCCTCATCAATTGACTTGTCAGGCCCCCAGCCAGACCTTCTTCTCAACGTTGGCCTGAAGTTCCTTAGGACACTAAATTTCTTCTTGCAGTGTCTTTTGGGCCACTCTATGCCAGTGTAATACAAACACAGATATAATAACAAATTATTCCCCTTCTACTAGATTTCACTTCTTTGAACCACTGTAAGTCACTCATTATTTTTATTCTCTTACTTTAAACCATTTTAAAGTTTGGAAATTATTCCATTCTTTTTTCTGCTTGATGAAACACACAAGATCTCTTTTGCCATGAATCCCTGATCACTGACATTGGAAGTTACTTCTGTACCTCACTGCAATCCATTGTAATTACTGGTAACATATCTGTGGGTGAAATCCCTCCAGCACCAAGATCAGACCCTAATTCTCCTTGATTTCAATGGAGAGAGAGTTCTAGGTTGCAGATCTGACGCTCTGTCACAGCACTTGATTTTACTGATGTCACTCCAATAATTTCATTGGGCCACCCTGGATTTACATTGCACTAGGAGCAAAGAACAATGAAACCACTGTGTTAAACTGTTCATTCCTAGAAGAGGTCCCTTCTTTGCCACTAGTTTATCCTTAGTGGAGGTAAGATAGATTGGGCAATTGTTGTACTTGCTAAGCCCCCTTGTCATGAAGAGAAAGGTAGTAGAAAGCTCTGACTGACTGAATATCCCATAACACTACTACTACAGCAGCAGCTTTAGAACAACAGATATTTAAGTCCCCAAATGCAGTTGCATTTTCTTTCTTTGGAGTTTATGTCTGCTTTCTGAAAATATTTTGAACAGCAGTAGCTGGGGGGAGAGCAGAGGAGAAGCTATTCATTAGAAGACACCTTTTTCAGCCTTATTGCTCGCAATTAACACACTCAATAAACCATTGAATATAACTGCATGTTACATATGCAGCTACAGTAAAAGGCATCTACTTTTCAAGTTTTAAAGCTACTTGTCCTTTCGCCTTATACCTCAAAACAGGCCTGAGGCAGGAATGTATTGCAGTACAACTACTTGCCTCAGAGCATGTTATTCTTTACTAAAATGTGTGTTGTAATGAGATAACACTGCACCTCTAGTAGTTCACCATATCCTGAAGGTCTATAGTTATCTCATTATGAACTTTGTTCAGTCATGTCTTATTGACTAATTCAGTTATTTTTTTATTTATAAATTTTCACTCTGACTTGACTGTCCATAGACAAACCAATAGAAGTTCAGTGCCAGTAGGTTGGTGTTGAAAGGCTGACTATAAATTTCAGTACAAGTGCCAACATTTACACTTTCATGAGAACAGCATATATGCCAGCATATTTTTGAAAGAACTGTTTTTCTCTTTTACAAACTCATACTCTATCTCATCTACATGCATTAAGATCTGAAGCATTTCACAAATTGAATATGCCCACAAATCAGAAAAGACATTTGTCAGAAAAACAGAATCAAACAATGTAGTCATGGTAACCTGTACTTAAAGATCAGATCTAAAAGCTGTTGACAAAACTGGTAGCTACCATACACACACTCTCTCTCATATTTTTAGAAATAGATTCTGAAGAAAAGTTGTACCGAAAACCAGTTTTCTTTCTAGTAAGTGTGGGCGGAAGAGCAATAAGAGGTGGGCCAAAGAGACACAAGAGGGATGTGTGTTGATAGCTCTAAGGAAACTCACTGAAAAGGCTTGTTTATTGAAAGGATTTAGGAAGGCATCAATCTGTGAAGGCATACAGAGTACCAGAACGTCTCTCCACAAGCCTATAAAGGCAGAGACGGCAAAAAAATATGACTGTGCGAGATAGAATCATAGAAGAGCCCATGCTGGAAACAACTTTGAAAGATCACCTGGTTCGACCTTTTGTGAAAACAAGAATCTAGATGAGATTTTCTAGCACCCTGTCGAGTTTCATCTTGAAAATCTCCAGTGAAGGGGACTTTACCACATCTCTGGGGAAGTTGTTCCAGTGATTGATTGTTATCACTCTGAAAATTTTTTTCTTATATCAGAATGAAACCTCACATGATGCAACTTGTACCTGTTCCCCTTGTCCTGGCCACATGGCCCCTTGTGAAGAGAGCCCCCATCCTCTTTGTAGCCACTCTTTAAGAACTAGAATATTGTGATCCAGTCCCCTGTGAGCCTTTTTTTCTCCAGGGTGAAAAGACCTCACTCCTTCCAGTTTTCCTCATAGGGCAGGTTCTCCAGCCTTTTGATCAACTTCATGGCCCTCCTTTGGTGATGAGATTGAATATTTGTGTTATCACTTACTATGCCTTAAAACTAGAAAAAACAGTTACAATGTTTGGGAAGGACAGAGTGGTAGTTCAAGACTCAACATTGTCCCACCTGGTGACTCCACACCTGCCTGGTAATGACTTTGCTAATGGACAGGAAAAGCACCCAAACCAGGACAAAAAAGGAATTGGCTAAGGGTTAGATTTGCTCTGATAACCAAGAGATTTAAAATCCCAATTCCGTTTTCACCAAAAGAACTAGAATTTTGGTTGGGCATTCGAGCACTACCATGTCTTGTAATAGTGAGAATGACACAATCATCAGTCCCCTCAGCTATCCATGTGTGTGATTTAGGCTTTGCTTTATTTACTCTGGGTGAGGAAAGGATCTGAAGATGTCATTTGGCAGACTCAGAAGACTACCTGGTTGTTGAATATGAAAAGTACTGCTTTGGATCTAGCTATTATTAAGAATGTGATTTCTATAATCTTGTAAAACATAAGGATTATTATATTTCTTAAGGACACTTTCCTTCACCTGATTATGAGGACATGATCAACACACTTATTTTAATGTAAAATTAATCATTTACTAGCACTTAGATAGAAAATTGGTATTCTTGGTCATGCATGTAAAAATAATATTTTAAATAAAGTCTGTAATACTGGCATGAATGCTCAAGAGTTCTTAGAAGTCACTTCATATGAACAACTCATATCACAAGACACTAGAATAATTTTGTGTAATGTATAAAGAGCTCTTTTCTCATTTTCATAAAACAAAATCTCAGGAACACATAAGGACATAAGGAAAGTATTTTTGAGTAAAAACTGGTGAACTTGGTTTTCAGTTGCTTTTGCCACCATCTACAGATCTGTACATTTTTTTAAACAATAGGGGGTCATTACTTTAAGGATGATGAAAATACCACAGAACTAACAAAGGGCTTGCTTGTCAGGAGTATCTTCCTTCATTTTCCTTGTTTTATTTTGCTCAGTGCAATTTTTCACCAATATCCTTTCTCTGCTGACAGTAAATGCCAAAATTAAAATAGAGTCATCATGCTAACAGTCTTTGAGATCAAGAAAAAGATAAATGCAAACTACCATTGTTTCTCATTTTGACAAAAATACATACATTTAACATGCTTTTTTTTTTTTTTTTTTTTGGAAGTCAGATGTTTCTAAACAGCAAGTTCCTCAAAGACAGTTTTTGTTTGCATACTATCCCTGACAACTGTGATCTCAAAGAAGCCATCAGTGTTCATGCAGAGTCAGAAGCGCTTAGGGCTTCTGAAAATCCATATTCCTGAAGACAAACACCCTTAAAAGGTGGCGGATAAAATTAGTGACAAATTCTGCCAAAAATATATAATTTACAAGATATGCTTAGTATCAGGGTCAGTACTTGGACAACTCTTCTCCCCAGTTTTCCACAAGCCATAATGTGCTAATTAAGTCTATCTGCTTGTTCAGCTTCTTTAATCTAAGATTCACCAAGTGACAAAGCAGTATTCTTTGGCTTGTTCCTCTGCTAGCTGTGTTTTCCTGGGTCTCTCATTCAAGTACTGGCCAGACCTCACACAATTTAACTTCCAGAAGTCAGGCAAGAAAAAAAGAATGCATTTTGGCCATCTGGTCTTTGTAGTATTGCGGCTCATTGGTGGGACCAAATTGAGTTTTCTGTGTCACTGACACCTGCTTTAAGCATAAGAGAGCCCTATCTCCTCCTGGAAGTATGATATGTATCCTGTTAACAAAACTACCAGTTTCGGCCAAACAAAACGATATTACAACACTGGACAGAATCTAGTATTTTTTTGGTGAACAGAATAATTACAATAATGTTATTACTTATTTATACTAGTTACTGGGGGGAAGGGTATGGGAACCTACTGTTTCTAGCTTTCAGATAAACCCTTAAGTCAGCAGCCTGCAGTGCTGTGCTCCCCTGTAGGCATAACAATGTTGAAATCTATTGTGCACAGTGGAGCAGCTTCAGCAAGAGGCCAGGGAGCACTCACCTTGGAATATCCTACATCTCATCAGTGAAGGTGCTTTCCTAGTACATGCACTTTACACCTCTTTTCCACTCTTTTACCAGTCCCTATGCAAGACGAGTATATGAGCCCAGCTTTGCAGGGTCCTAAACCCATGGGCTGCAAAGAAAGAAGCCTGTTTTCTCCCTCAGCTTTGGGAAAAGAGCAGTTTCCTCCCACTAAAAATATCCACCAACCACTTTGTTTTGTGTTTCCTTCTGTTTGTGAGTCACTTCTGTGGTGGACTGAACATTCCTAGGAAAATAAATAAAAAATAAAATTATATCACACAATTAGTTCTCTCCCACATCTACAGTGAATGAGGCCAGTCTTGTAGAGACAGGAGCCTTGCTCACTGAAGACAGACCTGCTGAGTTTTTGTTTCTTGTGAAAATCACTCTTAATCATTCTTATCCACTTTATTTTGTGGGAAAATGATAGTAAAAAAAAGAAGTAATAAAGCATGCTGAATGACTAGGAAGAAGGGTGTGTAAGTAATATGACTGCATTCCTGTGAGGCCAGGACTGAGGCCAGCTGAACTTGAGGACTGTCATGGTGCTGGTTCCCCATCCTTAGGATGCAAAATGGGCATCAGCTCCAGCAAAAATAGCTGCCAGGCCTGGAGGAGAAAATTTATATCTGTCTTACCTCCCTACCTTGCTGCTTCACAGAAAGGCTCCTTGTTCTCTCTACACCACATCCACCCAGCTCCCCTCAGGGCTCACTCAGCCCATGACTGAAGAAAAGGCATCTCCTCAAGGGAGTCTCCATGTAGCTCTGGTCCTGAGAAGGCCCTAGATGCTTCCCACCTGAGAAGGAATGGCCCCACCTTACCCCAGGCACCAAAATGTCTCACTACAGCTCTGAAAATAACATTTGATATATCAACACATATACAGCATGACTTTCCCTCTTATGCTGCAGGACTTTATCAAATAAAGTCAGTGGAATCACAGTGGTGTAAAACCTGCCTAAGTAAGGCAAGAATAAGACTTCTTTCTGTCCTCTACAGCCTGATCATGTGAGAAGCTGAACATTTCCCACCAAGTGCTTAGTGCCTTCTGCTCACATCTATTTGATTCCAGTGAGAATTCAGCTAGCAGAGTTAATCTCTTACAACCTACTATTCTGATGCAATATGTTGCTCTCATTCAGGAAATCTGAACCGAGTTTAGAAATTCCCAGGTCCCTCTGACAGTCAATAACTTACTATTTTAGTGCAATGAGCACATTAGCCCTGAACAGCTTGAGACTGCATTCTCCATTGATCAGATAAACAATTTGTGAGATATTTTATTACAAAATGACGCACCAATTTAGCCGTCTTTTCATCAATGATGTGCTTAAATTGGATGTGAAATTCCAAGAAAGTTGACTCCCCAGGGTGCCATCAGTGAAAAATGTAAAGCAGAGGCTTTCAGTTAATGTGGTTCATGTAGCAGAGTTTTATCTTTCAGTCAAATCAAATTTAAGTCAGCTGGTAATACATGTTTGACCTCCCATTATCTAAAGCCATAAATTGCATTGTAGTGATTTGTTAATCTGGCCTTAAATCATCCAGCAACCTTCATACCGTTTTTTATGAATCATGGTGTTTTTCTTCTTCATTTTCTTACGAGTCCATAGAGTATGGTTGATTACATCTCTGTTTCTTGTACCTACTCCACTCATTCAATAACCCTTATTTTGTTGAATATAAAATGCAGTATTGTTTCTAAATTCATTTAAGTATCGAAGACCACACTCTGGCTATAACTGCTTTATTCCAGAGGACAGCACAGATAGGCTTAACAGCCCACTTTAAGATTGCATCTCTGAATCACAAAAGAAACAGAAAATGAATCACATAGTATTTGTGATCTTTTATCAAAAAGTATCTAAGCCTGTGTTAGCATATCTACTAAGATAAATTTAATTAACAGAACAGAGGTCCTATTTTATGTCACAGCCACCTCATGTTGCACTTCTACCATAGTTCAGCCACAAAATTTCAGGAATGAAAAGCACCATCATTGTTTGATATATGAGGTAAGTGAACAGGTAACATCATTCACTTCCCTTGCCATTGCTTTTGAAAAAATAAAGATATGGAAAACTATGGAATACAGAGTATATGCATAACTATGGAAAGTGAAGTATCTTCATGGTACTTCCAGAAGAAAGAGTTCAGAAGTCAAAACTCATGAGACTATGAGAAAAGTCTTGTTTTATGTGAAAAGGTAATTCTCAATTATTCACTATCATCAGACTTTTTAAAAATTCCTTTGGCTCAACATCCCTGTGATAGTGAGTTTTGCCAGTTTTTAAAAACCCTTTGCCAGGACTGCTGATTGCAGCCTTCAGTCAACACAAGAGTCCCTGGCAGAGGACCCAGAAAAGTCACGGTCCTGTGCATTGGGCATTGTGAAAGGGCCTATGGAGAGATGCACCATAATCAATGTCATGGCGGTAAAAGCAGTGACTCATCAAACTCATTTAATGGTGTGGCTACTAAGCCTGCATTAGATTAGTCCACTTTCAATCCTGGCTGAACTAAACATGATGCAGACTGCTCATATGTAAGAGGTTAATTAGCAAGGACTTGAGATGTTTAGTCCCTCTGCTTGCAAAAGGAAAAAAGAATAAGCTTTCCTTCCTGCCAATACAGTTTTTTCAGTCTTCTGAAATTTCTCAGATAGACTTTTCTCTTGTCTTGGTTCACTAGCAAAATACTCCCCTTCCTTAGGTCAGATACTCTCTTTGCCACACTAAGTTTTAAAGGGATAGCTCCCATTAACCAAAGCATAAATGATACAGCAAATGCAGGCACAGTATTCAAACTTCATGATATTTCAGTACAGAGCTCTTAGGCTAATTTTTATTAAGTCAAACTTAATCCTTTGGCCTTGCAGGTTGTCTCAGAAGGTATAAAATCAATTTCTCCTACAACACCACCATCTTCTGCTTCAACTATCTCTGTTACTGCCTGTGAGGATCCCTCTTGCAAAGGAGCTCGTGACACCAATAGCAAATGAACACATTGACACCACAAGAGACCTGTACTCACGCCTAACTTGCATTCACACTTCTGGACCATTCAAATAAGTAGTGCACTACCCGTGTCTAGTTCATCCTCCCTTTTATTTCTCCCACTGCATATGGAACCCTTTAGGATGGGATGCTAGAGAAAAGCCCTTTCACAAGAGCTTCCTCTAAAAAACAGGGCTGTCAGTCGAACAGAAAGAAACTCAGGCAATTGATCTTGCAATTGAAGATCAAGAAGAAATACTGCTAGTTATTCCAAAGAGTTCTATTTCAAAGGGTTATTCCCAGTAATAACTCACGTTAACAACCCTTTATCTTGTATCTCTAACCTTGGTTCTCGATGTGCAGCACAAAAATCAAACACAAAAAAATAAAATCAAACTAGGAAAACGTGTTCTGGCTTGCCTTTGCTTTTTGATGCAGCTCTAATGAGTTCTCTTTTCATTGCAACTCCCCTTTCTGTGTCACCAAGACTACCCAAGAACTAGCAATAAAGACAGCAATACATGAAGTTGTGTACAGAAGAGTTATGTGGCTTATAGCTCATTCATAGCTTATCAACTGTTTTGCCAAAACATATACGCAACACTTATAAGCATCTAATTTGGAATTTTATGTTAAGATCAAGTAATTAGCATAGAACAGTTGTTACATGTTATTTTTCAATAGATTGGGGGGTGGGGGAGGGGGGACGAGGTGGAATCCAGGTGTTATGTTTAGTATTCATAATACTTTAATATTTCCTGAATGGCTGTGCAGTGAGGCTAACATCAAACGCTAAAAAAAAAATCATTGCTGTGACCCCAAAGCATCATGGAGTGGTTTAAAAAGAAACCCGTAAGAATAAAGAAAATAAGGAAATATAGAGATCTCTTAATTTGTCTTCTTGGTTTGATGCCCTCGGATGATGTTTTAAACTTCTTCCCAGCACTAGGAAGACTGAAAACATTCTCACATTTCTAAATGAAAGCTGAGATGATAACATAATCACTCTTCTCTGGGAATAAAAGCTTTAAATAAACTCATTGTTAAACTGCTACTAAGTAATATTCTAGTGACATTCTCAACTAATGATCAATCATGCTTCAGTACAAGCTGCAAAACTCAGATCAGGTAAATACTGAAAGCTCAATTCTCAAACACGTGCAGCTCTTGGGCCCCACTTTATTCAGTGTGTTCTTTTTGAGCACAGGCACACTCAGCATGGAGCCAAATCCTATTTCAGGAAAAAGGGACATGCCACCAACATGCACCCACAGATCCTAATGCAACAGTACTGCCCATCCTACAGCTTCCCTACCAAAGCACTTGAAAGGTATGGTCCTGGAGAGCAGCCCATAACACCAGTATTTATTTAAAAGTTAAAATCACTTTCATAGCAAAGATACTGTTCTTTTAAATTTGATAAATTGAACTCTGAAAAAACTCTTTTGAAGTATAAACTTTATATCTAACATCACTCTTTCACAAAATGCTGTTATCCGAACACCCAAATATACTTAAAAAATTGAAGATCCATTGCCACAAAATGTATACAAAGCCAAACTAAAAGTGCAGACATAATCACAACCTTATCTTCACAAATGGGACAAAAAATCACTACCTAGAAGACTCTGGAAGTATTTAACAAGGAAAATAAGTTTCTCACCCTCAGGCTGACATGAGTAATTAAAATCTTTGTCTCTGTATTTGAAAATATTGTTGTATTTTTCCATATGGAAAAATATTCGGTAAGAGCAAAGAGACCTGGAGTAAGAGACCTGGTAAAATTATCTGCAGTTTAGGTTTCAAATGTGGCAGAAGCAAACTGGCAGATTTATTACAGGTAGTAGTCAGAGCAGATTTTTTGAAAAAACACCAGGAATGTTAGAAAACTATTATACTTTCTGTGACATTCTCAGAATTCAGAATGGCCTACTTATGAAAGCCTTGCAGGTTTGGGATGGTTTTTTTCATTATTAGCTTTAGCATTTATTATAACCAAAAGTGATCTTATTTTTATCTACATAGTCTGGTTTTGCTGCGTGCTTGCAAACTTCATAAGAATCACTTTCAACTAAATGATTTGAATTTTTCTATTCATACACTCAAGACTGCAATCACTAGAGCTATTTGAAAAAATTATATCGCAGACAAGAATTCATTCTTTTGTAGGCTATGAAAGAGGAAGATGTTTATTGTCATTCTTGTAGGGGAGAGAATTTGTGACAATAAAAGGTAAATTATACCCACAGATTTCAACTGCATTCTCAAAAGCTGGGTTTGGTTTTAGAAAAACATTAAAATTGACACATATCCTTATGGATTTGCAGCTGTCATTTATATCTAAGAATTCAGCCACATGTTTAGATTTTTTTTTTGTTTTGTACCATATCAAATGATAAATATTACACCTACTTGTGAACAAAATAAAACACGGGTATTTAAAAATGAGTATTCACATGATCTTAATAATGTTAAGTAAATCACAAACATGGACATGCAGAACCAGACTGAGTAGCATCTTTCCAAAGAAGTCAACTGATACCTGCAGTCTAACCTATGGAGTGATATAGCTCCTAAGGTTACTTGAGGCATCAGAGTCTGACCCAAAACTCTTGCTGTTTGGATCAATAAAAACCAAACAAACATTATCCCTCCCCAGCATATACAGAGACACGACCGTGTATTAAGTGCCACCTATGGATAAGTTCTCTATAATTACCTCCTGTAAAAGGTAACTGCGAACTTTGCTTTTGCATGGTCTCTCACCTCCGCGATTTGCAACAGCCTTTTATACCCAGCAGGGATGAAGCCCTGTGATTATAGACTCACCTTCTCCTTGTTCATTGTAACTCTGTCTGCTTCACAAAGAATGAAACACATCTAAAAAGCACCATCTTTTGTTTCCATCCATCAGGAAAATGATGGCAGTCTGCCAAGCAAAACCATGAACGTTCACAGTCCTTTGTGATGTTGCCTTCAAAGTATTTATCTCAACCATGGCAGTAGATGCTTAATGGAGAGCAGATGGGGCAGGTGGGCTGACAAGAGGGTGTAACAGAGCTGGCATGGGTGACCATCCATGCCACCCCCTCGGTCTGGATTTCAAGCATGGCACATGGCCTCCGTTTGTCCCCATTCTCACTGAGGTACCTCGGAAGGAACTCAAAAATTCTGTCTTTCAGTGGAAGACAAGGAGAATCTCTCTTTTGATGCACAATCACGTAAAACTTTTCCCCATATCATAACCACCTTGAAAGATCTGAGGTGCAAAAATAGTAGAGAGACTTCTTTGACAATTTTCACTGGAAAATGTGGGTTGATCAATATCATTTTTCAAGATAAATGTATAAATATGGATGATTCCCATCAGCAAGGGTTTCTCTTGTACTAAATGAAAGTATGATTCAATGACAGCAAAAGACCCTGTCCCAGAACCACATGGAAGAGAGGAGCTCACCTGTAATGTGGGATACTTATGAAGGATATACCTGTTCTCACCTTGGAACTGATCTGTACTAACCATGATAAAAAGAGAAACCCAAAAAAATCCTTGATGTTTAATTCTACAGTGAGAGGAGAGTGATGGGGCTTTAAACTGCTGCTGCCTGAAAACTCAGATGGCTTTCTGAGCAAAAAGGAATTCAGGAATGTTCTTGGACATTATTTTAAAATTTGTACTTCTTGTTTAAAAAATCAGTGTTGTATAGCCTTATTAACCAAAATATATGCCATCCTACTTCATACCATTATGTCAGACATAAACATTATTCATTTTAGAAATTAATAATTAATTGATTGATTAATTAATTTTGAGGCTTGAACACTGCTCATGTATATGGGTAGGCAAGGAACTAGTAATGAATTTGGAGAAAAAAAATTCGCAGAACAAGTAGCTACACCTTTGTGTACCTTCTAATATCACTGTTTCCCAAACTCTTGAACCACACAAACAGCTCAGCTATTGTATTAACATATGACCAAATCCATTGGGGAAATAATTTAAGCCGAAAAATTGAATGATAACTGGGAACTGTAAAAAAGCATTTCAGCACAAGTCTGAAAAGCTTCTGCCTGAAGCAATTAAGAAAGATGTCTTTACCAGTTAAAACTTCCCTAACAGGTATGACAGCAGTTATGAAAGGACTGCTTGCTGATTAAAGAAACAAGAAGTTGATGATAAATGTAAATCAGAGTGTAGGAATAGTAGAAAATTGATAAGGGAAGGGAAGCAAAACAACTCAATCTATCACTATGCCAGAGCTAAGGACAACTTAAAGGCATATATCTCTGTAATTAAGACAGAAAGGAGTCATACAATGGTGCCTCCAGAAAATTATAGCTCAATACGTGGAAAAAGGACAGATGATATCACTGTATGATGGTGAATAAATGCTCTCCACAACAGCATACTTAAGCAAGATGTTTAAAACAAAAAAGTGCTAAAACTATTCATTATGAGTGTTGAGTTGCTAGGGAAGATCCAAAGGGTGGGGGGAAAAAGCCAAAAAAGGACTAAGTTATGATGATATCTTAACAGGGTCAATAGAAAGTAGAAAAAATACATCTGTCAATGGGTGGACTCTTAATAAAGAATTTAAATGGAGTAAAAAAATTCCTGTTGATGAGTACGGGTCTATGAAAAATAAAACATGTTAATAACTTCATGCCTCTTTTTTACAAAAAAATACATTGACTGATAAAAGTAATGAGGTTAATGAAATATATGTTGCCAAGGTGATATACTTTGGCACCAGTGTGATTGCTTGTAGGTAACTCGGGAGTGGTCGTGTGTCCAATTGGATAAGCTGGTTCTTCTGTGAAGTACCACCAAAATATATGAAGGCCTGTTAGACACATCTTGCAAGTAAATTAATCCAGACCCACTGCAGCTCCACAGAAATCTTTTACTTTGCTTTGAAACTAAATATGAAACTCCATATTGAGGCACTTGTCCTCTCACCTCTAGATCTGTTCTTGTTCCAGCTTTGAACTGCCTGCAGCTGCTGCAGACCTACAACTGATGAGGAGAGCAGAAGATGGGCGAGCAGATTTTTCTCTGCCTCAAGGAGAAGAAAATAAGAGAAAAGACTAAAGCTACTAAGCTCTATGTTCTTCCTCCTTTTCTTCCTCTGATGCACTACTGTAAGAAGTGAGAGAAAAAGGAAAGAAAGAAAGAAAGAAAGAAAGAAAAGAAAGAAAGAAAAGAAAGAAAGAAAGAAAGAAAGAAAGAAAGAAAGAAAGAAAGAAAGAAAGAAAGAAAGAAAGAAGGAAAAGCCAATGAGGACTTATTTTTCCAGCCAGAGCTGAAGGAAGCTTGAGGCTTCGGACATCATTAAGAAACACACTGTATTAGAGCAGCAGCACCAGGGGTGTTGGTAATGCTGCTCCCCCATGTCTTCTTGCTCCTTCTATTGCCAACTCCACTGTCCTGCTGCTAAATCTTCCTGAGTCCTTGCAGGAAAGAAGGGAAGAGAAAAGAAAGGGCAACAATGCAAGGCATGGTTTCCAAACCAACTTTTTTCAGACTTTTTGCTTGGTTCATTTCCTCTGATGTAATCCAGCCAGTGGCTGACCTCCAAATCACATTGTCTAATAACTGCTAGAACTGTCCCTCTCCCTCATTTCTCTAACTGTATCATCACACTTTTGCATCTTTCCACTAACTGAGTTAACACATTATTTTGCCTTATTAGACTTCACCCTATCGCCCTGCTCCAGCTATCAGATGTATGAGTTTACTCTGTCATCAAGTTCCCCCCGTGGTCTCCCAACCGCTGCAGCCGCCAAGCAGGCACGCACATGCAAACCCCCCCCCCCCCCCCTCTGTCAAGCACCTGTCATTTCCTCATTGCTGCTACCTGCCAATGAGTAAAACTCCATCACAAAATCCTGCTTTGCAGCCCACCTTCAAGCATATTTCAGTCACGATGCCTACAGATAACAGCAGTCCCCAGTGGCAGGGCAAGGAGTGGTCTGAGATTCCCACAGCGGTTAGCAGAGAAAGGAAGTCAACAGGCAGAACTCATTACATGAGGATACTCTCTTCCAAGAATAAAGTGGCTCTAATATACTGTAGCCACGTTAGGCACAACTTCAATAAACTTAGTTAACTCATAATAACCCATTCCCTGTGTGCCCCTGTGTGAACATGGCCTCTGCTTGCACTACTGTGCTCATGATTGTCAACATGCTCACAGTACATTTACCTGTTGCAGCCTTCAGTTCCATCTGTTCTGAAACACTGCCTGTGAACTTTGCCTTTTCTTACGTGTCCATACAGTGTCTAGGGCAAGGTACCTCTGATCTTCTACTGAGCTTCTTAAATACTACCTTGATATACGTGGCTAACAAAACCAACAGTAATAAAGCCACATTTTTAAGGAGCAACAACAAACTCATCTCCGTGCTTGGTTTAAATCCTGAAAGGACTACAGGCTGTATGACTCTTCAGCACATACTACTTTGCAGGCAAATCAAGTTTTACTCAGTGGATGTTTACTCTTCCTTTAGCCACTGAGATACTGGACAAGTACAATTTAAACATAAATCTAAATTTTGTTCATTGGTTCTAGTTCGTCTCTATTTCAAACATAATAGAACATAAATCTGATCACACAGCTTGGATAATATCATTGTTCACTTTATAGCCATGGCTTACCGTCACACTGGACAAGATCACATAGGGGATAAGGTCACACAAACTCTCTGTGTGTCTTCTACCCTGTGATGTTATCAGGTACTCAACCCTAAAGCAATAGCAACACATTGATAAAAAGATGGGAAAGGGAACTGTGATAATAAATCAACTCAACTGCAGAGAAAGTGCCAGGGAAAACAATATTGATTTTTTTTTACAAGTCAGTGCACAGATTTGTCAGACAAAAGAATAGAGATGTCAAAACCCACAGAATCAAACACACTAATATTAAAAGAAAAACAACCCCACTACCTACAAAATGCTAGCATGTGTGCATAGTGATGTTTATCAGGAAGAGGAACAGTATTTTATCATACTCAGAAAATTTAACGGAAATGTTTATACAGTCTGTATTTAGCAGCTACTGTTTGCCCCTCACACTGATTTTACATTAAAACAGCTTAGTAAGGTCAGGAAGAAGGGGAGTCAGAGTCCACTGCAAAAGGAAAGCGCCTATGGCCCAGTGAACAAAAGATGCTTCACTCCTCACCTAAGGGAGGTGACTCACTGGTCATCACCAGTGACCATGCAGTTACCTCCCCAGGTGGTAGTAAAGTATCCCGCTTCTCTTCAGTGGCTTAGAGGAGCTTTCTTTCCAAAATGGCCATGTTATGCTCCTGGAAAATAGGGGATTGGTCAGGGCAGGTCAAGCAGACAAGACCACAATGGAGAGAGATTTAAATTCTATTCCACTAAAGAAATTAAGTCTTACAGTTATATAACCAATCATAATAAATGTGCTGGATGACATCATAAACTTTGATTCTCTCACTGATGATCATAAGAGAATAGCAGTTGTGTGAAATGCCAAGTATAAGAATAGAAATAACTGTAAGTTCAGAACAGTGATTCATCTGCTATCTAACACTTCTCTTTAATAAATTAAGAGAAACTAAGGTCAGAAGGACAATTAATTCAATTATTGTGTCCCATGTAACAAAAGTCCTTAAATTTCTTGCAGTTCCTCTTACTTGTATTCCTAAAACCAGCTTGGCTAAATAAATTAGTTTAGAAAGATATTCAGCATTGATTTGAAGACTTCACAAGGTGTAGAAATTGTTGATTCCATTGGTAATCTGTGCTAATGTTTCAGTGCCCTCACTGTTAAAAATTAGGCCTAATTTCTTATTCAAATTTGTGTGCCTTTAACTTCCTGACATTAATCTTTTCTCTCTCAAATTAGAGCACACAATTTTCTCAACATGAAAGTATTTGGGCATTATAATCATGTCACATTCAAACCTTCTTCTTTTTAGAAAAAATGAAAGATTGAATTCCTTAAAACTCCCATTAGAACTCGCTTCCCTTGGCATACAACTTCATGTTGTGGCTCTTTTCCTCAACGCTTCTGATACTTTGGAATTCTGGAGCTGCAAGGGGTTGTTGCCCACGTGTGTCTAGGTTGCACCCGTGATTGCCTGGAGATGCCCTGGTGTCACTTCTCCAGTTGGCAAGAATTCAGCTTATTTCATGCTACTGCCAGTAGGGTACCAGGCATACAAACGGCTACATGCCATTGCTCACGTACAAGGTCAGAACTACTACTGAAACACAAATCAAGCCACTGTAAAAATACGATGCTTTAGCAACTGTTGATGTTCTTTACTCTAAATTCGGCATGCTGTTTTAATTTGCTTGGCCTTAGTTTTATTTCCATGCTTTTATTTCCATTAAATAAGAAGCAATGCTGAAAAAGAAGAAAATAAACTTCCTGTTTCATCTTCACAGGATGGTCACAGGAATCTTATTCAGGGAAGAAAGTATAGTATAAGTAGCAGACCAATTCTGGGTCTCAGTGTAAAGGTACATAGCAGTCTTGAATTCCAACACTCACCCTTCACCCGTTGCCAAGATGCTAAAAGAATTAAGATGTTTCAAATATTCTTGAATTTTATTTGTACATTATTTTCTGTGATGGGGTTTTTATTTCCCCCTCTTTTCAGTCTCCAAAATTGTGATTCCAAATGCAGAAATGTAATCCACATAAATGGTTAAAATTTGTTTTATCCCCAGGTATTCAATATTCTCTCTCTGAATAATCAGCAAATCCATTCAAATAGTGACTCTTCTCAACTCAGTAAACCCTCTTTTTCTGACCGTAGTTCCCCCTTTGCAAATTTTGCAAATTTAAAACATGCCACGAGCCACACAACAAAACAGTCCTATGCCTGAGATTCCCTTCTCCTAGGGACACTTCCAGTTACTAAAGAAAGAAAAAGTGCAGTGCATCACTGCCAAAGTTATAGGTGGAGCTTTCAGCACAGTGAAGCAGCTCCCTGTGCTGTGAATTCTTCACATGGCGGCATCAGTTGCTGGTCCCACCACTGAATAAGAACCTCTTTACAACAGGGAGACAGCACAGTTTGAAACATTAAAATGCCAGTGTTTGAGAAGGCTTACAGCTAATTTTGTTTGCTTGGCACAGTATGAAAACAACTGCCTTTCCATGATCTCTTCATGAAAAAGCAGTTTAGTAGCAAACAAAATTTCAGAAGCAGAATCTGGGTCTTTCCAGTTTGTTTTGTTTTTCAAGACAAGCCAAGTCAAATCATGTTAAAATGAGGACTATTAAAGCAGTCATTCTTCAGAAACTTAAAGGGTCTGAAACCAACTAGAACCTTTAGAAAAAAGGGTGATAGTGCTAAATGTGCTATGGACAGGAGAAATACAAGCCACTGGATTGTCAGAGCAAGGCTTTTCTGAATAAACAACTACATTTGATAGACAATAACAAGCAGAAAATAAGAAGCCTTGCCAGAAAATACTCTTTTTTCAAAATACACTGGTTTGTTCTTGTTCATGAGGCCTGACAAACATAAAAAAAGTTGTTCCTGTGGATATTGTATGAGCTGTCCACTATCTGGACTTCTGAATTCAAGCCCACAGTTCAAGCCTATTGGATAAATTGCACCAAGAGCTCCAACACTAGATTCATTGTACTTATCTATGTATTTTAATGAAAACATCTAGATTTAAAAAGATAGAACCACACTTCTTAGACCTAAATAAAAGTTCTGCCTACTGTGTTAGCAAGAAATTGTCTTTCCTATTACTCTTTTAGAAATCTCTTTCCCACCCTGCCATCTAATGAATAAAATGAAAGCCTTCCTTTCTTCTACTTTTCCACAAAACAGTAAAAGAATTCTCTTTGAACAAAAAAAAAATAAATGTAATTCCCTGACGGTTCTTAAAGAGGTAGAAAAGCCTCAACCTTGTAGGTCCGCATCAAGATTTTTATATGTTCATACCAGTTGTCTTACTAGAAACAAGTTCAAAAAAATTTATGTTCAAGCTGCTTGAAAAAAAAAAATCACAGCATCCTTTTTTCATAATTTTAATGCTTTATTTTTCCATTCCAAGTGTGTGATTCACAAAGTGGGCAGCTATACAGAATACTGCACTGGGAGATGAACCTTTATTCTCTTCCTGAACCAGGCTGCTCTGTATTCCCTGAGCTCAGACTCAGGCAGCAAAACTGGGTGCCTGTTTCTTTACAGGCCCAACACATCCATTCCTTCCCTACTTCAGAGTCTCCTGCCTTGCTCACTTCTCCCTATCTGCCGATGTGACATCAATATTCAACACTGAATGGCAGAGGACCAAAACATTCATGGCAAATTTATTTTGCTCAGCCTGTGCAGCTATTTGTCTGTTTTAAAGCTAAGTCATTCTTATGAAAATGTGAGACAAAACCAACATGCCTGCTGGCATTTTTCCTTCACACCAGCACATCTTATGAGCCTAACAAGGCTCATCCATCATCTGTACTAACCATGGACTGAGGTGAAAGGTCGGGAGTCAGGGTTTGGAGAAAGTCAACTGTAAGGAGACAGAAGTCATGCTGACAGGGAAAAGACTGTATCACTGTCATCTACCAGCAGCAGTGATTGACAAAGACAATACTGTTTGATAATACATGACAATTATCCATTCATCTCATATTTTCATTTTGTTCTTCACAGTCGTAAGATGCAGCAGTTACTGTGCAAAGTCTGTAAGAGACTTTTATGACTTCTGCTGTGTGTACAGTGCATAGCATCTGCTCGTCCTTTAGAGGTGACCCCTTAGTGAGAGGCTCACAATATTAGGTTCCAGGTTCAGTCATTTTGCCTTACACAGATGAGATTTCTTTTTCCTCCAGAGGATTCAACAACTGTATGAAAGAAAGCAGATGGTCTTGCCCTGTCAGACGTCCCTGAAAGCACTGTCCTGGACATTTTTCTCTGCAGGGATGTTCCTTTTAAAAAAACCATCACCAGGTTAGATTTTCTTACACCTCACAGGCTTTGCACAGTAAGTGTCTCTCTCTGAGCAGGGCTTCTCTTTGACTCCCAACTATCCAAACTAGAAGCTTGGCAGCAGTTTTCCAATTTCTAAGAGAAATAATTGCTCTCCATTATTCTAAATCTCTAACCGTAAGATATGACAGTCTAACCAATAAAAACATATTCCATTTTTTTCATTTCCTTTATTCAGAAAATTATGAGCAAAAGAACAGCAGTATGTACAGGATTATCTTAAGAAGAGCAAGATGCCTCAGCAGAGTCTGCTAAACAAAAGCAGATCCTTTTCTCTGAAAAATGTTCTGTATTGTAAATACAGTAAAGAGTAATATGAAAACTTCCCCAGGTGACATGACCTTCCTTTCACAGTCCAAAGAGCAAATGATAGGGACACGGATCTCAAAGGGGTTTTTTAAGAAAACATATCCACAAAAAGTGTACGGAAATAGTGTGTCCTGGATCTAAGGATCTCTGCTTCTTAAACTACTGATGTAAGGTAAAGGCAGAAACAGAAGCAGGGTCTGTGACTGTCTTTTGAGGACCCAAGGGTGAAGTCTAAAATTTAAACTGTAAGGAGAAAGCAGTCCTTAAAGAAAAATGATCAGAGAACTTAAGCCATCACCATGAAGGTGATCCTTCAACCACTCAGTCTGATGTGCATCATGTGTCTCCCAGCTATCCAATGCTGCACTGAAAAACGTCAACTTGGCTAAAGTAAAATTTGCCCAACAACTTCAGAAACATTTGCCCTAGGTCTTGCCAAGATGCATCAGGTGAAGGAGCCCCCGTTAGCCCCATAGTACATTTCAGTGCTTGCCCGCTCTCACTGTGTTGTGGCAGCTCCCAGAGAGTTACTCTCGTCATGCCTTTCCAACCAGAATGAAGGTCTCTTCAACAGCCAGCATTTTTTTCACCTCAGAAATACTTCGACACAGTAATCAAGTTACCACAACCTTTTGCTTTTCTTTCAGCTGAACAGCTGGAGGTTTCTAAGTCTGCCCTTCGAAAGCCTTTATATCATTTTTGCAGCTCATTTACACACTGGCCCCACTTTTAAAATATGACCACAGCCAGACTGTGGGGAACAGCAGTATTTAGCTTCTCAATATATGTCTCACTGAGTTGCTTTAAAGGGGTAAAAATCACCTACTCATCGATCCTCTTTGCTCATACCTAAGGATCACATTAGCCATTTTGTCAGCATATCACTGGATTCAGTATTTATAAAAGAAAAAAAACGCTGAAAAAATGCTGTTAGTGTTCCAGTATGCCACAGTTTATAGCTAAAAATTATGTCACCTATAATGTGAATGTCAAAAATCTCACATTCCTTTTTCAAAATCCCAGCCCACAATTAATTGAGCAGGTGAGAGTATGTACAGTAGAGAGTGCTGGTCTTTCTTTCTAGTATTGCTAGTATTTCTTTCAGTCATAAGCCCCTCAATGTTTTATATACCTATCTTTATTTCTATGAAAAGATAAATATTTAATCTTTAAAAATTTTACATCCTGCTTTATTCTATTATTGTTTCAAGTAGGATTTATTATAGCAGGACTAACCACACAATTTTGAGAATGGTCAAAACACTAGAAAGTCATTAATCTTGGATACATAACCAGGAAAACTGTGTACAAAAGATAAAGAGTAACTTAAGGATTTTAGCCTTTAGTAGGACATTCTTTTTCTGTGCCCAGGTCCACTAGACTTAAGCCCATCAGCCAGCACTTTTAACTCCCAGAAGGCAGCAGCGGAAAGGTTCGTGTGAAAAAGCACTTGACTGCTGAAGGAGCCACTCCATACAACTATTAATCCCCAAGAAGGAGGACAGAGCTTACACTAAGAGTGAAATATATGCATTTGAGAACGCTACCCATTTCATTATTGACTGCTAAACAACCCAGCACTGCAACCTGCTGCAAGGAAGCAATGATTCTCGTTTCCTCCTTTGCCTGTTTCTTTAGACTGAAGTTTTGGGGTTTTGGATTTTAGCATCATAGCCAGACTGCCTTTTCTTAAGGGTGTCTGGTTCTTGTTTTGGTAGGCAAGTTAAGTCAAGACTATTTTAACGAGAATTCTTGACTATGAGACATGGGGCAAAAAAAACTCCACCCACCACCCATTTAGAAATATTTTTGTTTGCAATTTTATAATACATTTAAGTATTTTGGACCATTAAAATCAATATCAGTCTCACCTGTGAGTTCTAATTCCCCCAGCCTGAGAATAACCCAGAACCCAGACCCTCTTCTTCTAAAAAAGGCTCTTTATTACTCATCAGGCATAACAAAAGTTAATGCCAGGATAAGGATGGGGTTTTTTTTTCCCATGTTGTTAAACTCAGCATAGCTGCAGGAGGTGATCAGGCGTGCTCAGAGCACACCTAGCCATTTCTGACTCCTCGCAGAGCTTAAAGCTGCCCACAGAGTAAGATCTTACACTGCTGAGACCAAATGTTTAACATAAGGGCAGAAATACTAACTTAAGAAATAGCTCAAAGCTTCTTCCTCCTTGTATTTAAAAAAGTTGTCTTTTTTTTAGATCAAAAAACAGAAATTCTAGGCTCGTTCACACCATTTAATACTAATCCCTGTAAGATGGTGGAGTTTTTAGCTGTCCGTCTCAAGACATAAGTAAAATTTTCTGTTAAAATACTATAAGCTTAGAGTTTTGAGTTCTCCTAATTCCACTCTCAATTACTTATTCACTTTTGTTTGTACTGTAAGGTTATCCAGATGACTCAAGATGTTTCAAGCACACTATTTTACACTTCTGAAAAATCTCACAAGGCATTTACCTATCTATTGAGTAGATTATTCGGTGTTTTAAATCTGTTCTTTAATGAAGCATACAGATAACTGGGCTTAATTATGTGTTTAATGAATAGATACTTTTGAGGAAATAATAAGTTGAAATAATCTATTTGTCATTAGAGTTAATAGAATCCATGTATAAAAGTGCTTTTATTATGTAATTTTATTCCTGTAAGTAATATAAAGAAAGATGCCTTCCCCAATTCAGTTTCAGATTTGCAAAATTTTGTCTGGATAAGAGAAAAAACATACCTTTAAGGTGTTACCTGAGTTGTACTTATGCCTCTTTCCATCACAATGACTCTGTATTTAGGGAGCTGACTTACCTGCAAGCACGGAACACACTTTGCAACTCCAAAGATTCACTTAAAGCAGGAATTGCTGGGGTTTTGAGCCCAAATCAGTGTCAAGTCTTATATTATGCCAGGTATTGCTGACGTGCTTCAACAGAAACTAATGCCAGAACAAGAAGGTGGTCCTTGTTCCCAAGAGGTTATAATCTAAACAGGAGAAACTAGAGGGATTAGATATGCAGGGAAATACAGGGAGACAACGAAACATTGGTCTGTGTGATATATCAGAGTTAAACTACACAAATAGTTTCTGTTGGACCGTGTAACCTAATTGTTCTTTCTGGAAAGGTAGATGTGAACCAAGTAAAAAGAAGTGCTTGCTTCCATCAAAGATCTGCAGTGTCCAAACTGAAAGTGAGTTTTGTACCCTCCACCATTTCAAAGGAGACAAATGAGGTCACTGGTTTGTCACAAGTTTGCTTTTGCTTGGTAACAATTTGGTTTTGCACGGTTACTTCTGATTCCTATTCCAAGAACTTAAAGTTCACAAATCTGCAGGGGCAAAGATCCTGTGTCAAACTCCTATTGTATGATATTATGTCAGAGTACTTAAAATATGTTGAAATAGCAACTGCCAAGCATTTGATGGCTAAACCCCTTTTAGTGACCTGATTTGGAAGAATCTTTCTCTTTCCCTGTAGTGCCTCTGTGTCCATTTCACATATTTTCAAGTTCTTTACCAAGCTGTGTTCTCTCAATATTTTTCTGTATCTCTAAATGTCTATTTTTACTTGGAAAATAATGTCTGTGCAACCCCTCTATACATCCTGTATCCTGTGACATTTTAGTGCTGCCCTTGATTAGTAGTTACCTGGCTTTGTTTTGCAACGAATAAAGTCAGCAAAGTCCAAGAGGATACATCATTTAAATGGAATTATACAGCACCAACTAAATATACTCCTTGTCTCTGCATTTGATTACTCTTTTAGGTTGACAGATACGGTTAGTAGGACCACTTCATTTATAAAGCTGTCTCTATGCAACTGTCAATCATACACATCGTACAACCAGGTTTTATATATTGGGTTCTTTTAACATTTTAATAAGGCTTAACTTAGATTTCTCGATGCTACACTCCATATCTGCCATTCAATGCACCACCTTTTCTAACAACAACAACAAAAAAACCAACCTTGCTCTATTTATGGCAGCAATGAAATAGAATCATAGAATATCTCAAGTTGGAAGGGACCCATAAGGATCATCAATGTAGATATTTCTATTAATGAAGTTTCTCCTAAAAAATGTGGGTTTATATTTACAGTATCCTTTGACAAGAAGCATCTTGGATTTCTCGATCTGTTACAGAATGCATTACATAGCTTTAAATATTCTGTATCTGATCCTATAATATTCTAAACATTTTTAAATACTCTTATCTGGTAATAAAATCATGCATAATAAAACAGTATCAAACTCTACTTTGGTCTACTCTATCTCTCTATCATAAAGTATTAAATATTAAACAATTTAGATAAAAGAAAGATGGGAAAGAGGTACTCTTCTTATCATAACTTAGCATTAATATTTCATTAAAGTCCAGATGTGACATATTATTAAATACTGACAATTTTTTTAGGAGTATTTCTTCTTATCGCTTCATTTTTAAATGACAATACTAAAAATGATTTTTTTGTATGAAACATTTAAATTTTGAAACAAAAAACTTATAGGATTCTGTATTTTTCAGACTTTTTATGAGCTGTGCAAGACTGAACTGAACTCAAAATCATATTGTTAATATTTCTGGATTCTTGATAGTTTCCACACATTTTAATTTTTTATTAATTTACTGGAAATTTAGAGTTTAACTCAATGACATTCACTTCTATTTTTCAAGGAGAAAAATTTTTATTAATACAGATGTGAAAACTTCAAATGCAAAACTTTGCTCCAGAAAATAGGAATGAACGGTCATTTTACCTAGTGGTCTCAGTGGGAGAAAGGAAGTCAATCATTCATTCAACTGTGTTTTTTTCCAAATATATGAAAAAAAAAAATTTCAGCTATTAAGTTTGTATTTCTCTTCAGATCATTGAACACCCCCTTACTGCTTCCCCTAGCTGGAGCTATTACAACCGTCTTTTCCACAAGCTTTTGGTGAGTGTACACAGCATTTGTATTGTTGGCTTAGCCTTCCAAAGGCACGGATTTTGGGGGGAGGGGAGGAGAAATATATGATCTGCAGCCTGTTACTACCTGCATTTATATCATCATGAGCTCTTTCCATTCTTTATTTGTTAGTACAAAGGTTGTATTAATGTTCTGTTGAAATGCTTTGTATCTAGTTGGTTGCATATCCTTCTTCCAACATGACACTAGCACTTAATTCTTGTGCTGCACTCTCAGGTCGGGAACTATTCAAAGCATGAGAATTTTATTAAGTTGTAGCTGCAATTTTATCTCATTTAAAGTACATTATAGTTTATAAGTACTTTCTTCATCCTAAGGCTGATTCTTAATAACTTTATCCTGACAGTTAATAAAGTAGAAACTGCTTGCATTACTTTTAGCGTATTGTGTAGGAAAGGCAAGTGACTCTCAAAACCTGCACTATTTTGCTGAGATAACTGCACACAGTGACGGGGAAATAGCTGGTACACCCATGCACGTAAGACACAGGACATACACTCACACACAAGAAGAGAGGAATCAGTGAGACAGGTCAGCATATCACATAGGCACAGCACAGACAAAGATGAGATTAGTGACGATGCGCTTATCCCTGGACAGTTCACATCCTTATAGTTACACCTCTGGTGATCAGGAGCTTTTGCAAAGAATGTGATGACCCATTTGTCTTACTTGGTGGGAAAAAAAAGTGGGTTTTAGGACATCTTGTGAAATCAGAAAAAGAAGACCTGGGTAACCACACAGAATACAATAAAAAAATAAATGTCAAGCTCTGGGACAGAATTATATTTTTTTTTCCTTTAGGACAAAATATTTGGCTGTTTCTGCTGCCACTGTCCACTGCCCAAGCCATAAACTCTTGACTTACTCTGTCAGGCGCTGCACACACACACACGTATCCTTGGCACCTAAAAGCTCATAGGCTGTGAACAAGCACAGTAGGACACTAAAGAATGGAAAAAAAACAAAAGGGAAAAAAAAAAAAGAAAAAAAAAAAAAAAAAAAAAAAAAAGATGAGAAAAAAGAAGTTGGAAAGATTATGAAAAGGGTAAGTAGTTTGTGTTATCAATTCATACAAAGTTCTTCTAAGAAGGAGCAAAGCACTTGTTACTAGACAAACAAATTGAATGGGTTAGCTAGTGACATTTTTCATCCTGTTTCCTTTGCTTATTCAAATAGGGGTGTGGAAATCAGTATTAATGAGGATAAAAGCACAAATAGCACTGGGGGGGGTGTACTGTAAGCACTTGAATCACATGCTATTTATTTTCTGTATTGGTCATAGACAACATGGAAAATTAACACAAAGTGGAAAATTAGGTTTAGCTACTTTTGCTCTCTATGGCCATATTAAACAAAGCCACAGAAGTAGTTTGCTTACTTATATGTTCATGAATAACAGACATTGATCAGCCTAATTGCTAGTGCACATTCACACATCACTACTAAAGTTATTTATCTCTGCTGAAGTTATTCACCTTTCCCATTAAATCATTAACTCACAATTGTTCTCAATAACATTTTATAAGGGCTTCCATAAAATTACAGTATTTAGAAAGAATGCTGCTTGACATTTCCCACATAATTATTTTCTGTAGAAGACAGTAATAAAAGATCAACTCCACGAAACTAAAAATGTAATATAATCCATAAAAATCATGCATCATAAAGCAGACTTGTGATGCAGCATACTTTTATGTTGCCCAAGAAACATTTTTGTATATAAACTTAGAAGAATTTATCACCTTCATAACACATCATCACATCACTGTATTCAAGTGCTCAGCTTTTGTAAAAGATGGAGTTAATCAGCATCCTTAATTGATAGTCAAAGGAGAGAATTTCATTTCTTCACTCTAATTCTGTGCAAGTCATAACACATTGTGGACAACAGGGGAACTGCTTCCCTTGTCATTTATTCAGAAAGAGACCCAAGTTCACAGGCAAGCTTGACAAAATCTGTTAGTTTGATTTACTCCCTGGTTTGCTGTAGTGGCCTAATCCCACAGCCAATTTCAACACATACATAATAATTTATTCCTCAGCTCCAGTGTCGAATAAACCAAACAGTTCCCTTGAGAGACAAACAGAGATAACTAAGAGACATAGACAATATGATTATGAACCATTTCAGATTACAATCCACTACCTAAGACAATCCTTCAGCGCTGTCCTTGCATCTTCTTGAACTCCAAAATACCTTGTAAAAACAGAATATCCCCTTGATGGCATCGTGTAAAATCCCAGTCTGTTGGACTGCAAAGTAGTCTTCTTGGGAGTCGACTGTTACAATTCGTTAATTACGAAAAAAAAAAAAAAGAAAAGAAAAGTAATAACTGCGTCAAATGGTAAACCAGAGCAGCCTGTGGACTGGTAGAGACATCAGACCTGGTAGACATCTGCAGGGAGCTGGGCTGAAATTTTGCTACCAGGAAGATATCATGGTAGCAATGCAGGGGAATGGTCTGGGAACTCACAGCTGCCAGCTATTAAAGAAGCATCAAGAAATGCGACTTCAAAGTGAAAAATACAAAATCTCCGGAAAAGAGGTCATAAGATGCCAGTGAGCATTCTGAAGGAGCTACACACATGTGCCTGCAATATCTGGAGCGGCATAGTATCACTAGCCAGGAAGCAGCAAAAGAGGCCTTTTTGTTCTCTGACCCTGGCAATTACATGTTTTGGGGTTTCACTTCAGTTTTGCCTCCAGTCCATTTACCACTGTAAACATTACTTCATGGCTCTCAGAGTCCCTGGAATCCAAGACAGAAGCACCTTCACTTCTCCAGGTCATCCCTCTGCCAGTGCAGGTTTTTAAACCTATGGCAGACTACTAGTACCTCGCATCCATGCTCTTGGCAGTTTCCGCCACGGTGAGTGCTTGCCTCTGGTGAGGCATTCCCATTTCTGTGGGCATTCCCTGTTTCTGTAACTGCCTGCAATGTTGTACTTGTCTAAACTGAGCAGGAAACAAGGGGTGTGGAAGGCATGAACAGGGATGGCTCTCTTCAGCAGCGCAGATTTCAAGCTAGCTACGTTCTCCATGATGGACCATTCTTGGGAACCAGAGCTGTCTGAAGAGCTTGTTGTATCTGTACAAAGCTCAGAGCTTTCCACATCACCAAGGAATTTCCTTGGGATGCCACTTCCTAGAGGTTAACATTACACTGGGTTTGTGTTCAGTGTATTTGCAGTTTCCAGGGTTTCCAAAATAATTATGTGATAGGTTTTATCTACCAACTCCTTAAGACGACTATTTAGAGGGGCAGACTATACATGCATATACCTCCCAGCATTTTCTTGCTCTTTATCAATTCTGGTCATAAGGTTATAGAATTAAGAAGTAGAAAAAGTCAATGAAAATTGTCCAGTCTATCTTCTGCATGTTTGGCTAATTTTAATGTTATTCTCCAAATAATATAAAGCTCAATTTACACAAATATCTGAGGAATTTTTTTTTTGTTTTTCTTCTTAGAGACAGAGTTCTAAAAAAATTTCAGAACTCAGGTAATTCATGAGTCTTCATTAATTTATTAATTTTTCTGATCTCTAATAGAATTCCTGCAGAAAAAAATGCTTTTTCCTTGAAGTTTGTGAATTATCTTTTAAATTCCCTTCAACTTTTTCCTTACATTCTTTGCCCATTTTAATTTTTCTTTTCTTGCTTCATTTTACTCCTGACGTTCTACATTATTATTTAGTTCATTCCTACATTGCCATTGAAACAAACATAAATACATAATTTCAGACTTTTGAGCAGATCTTCTTAAAGTCCTTTCCCTTGTTCAGAGAACATCCAGTTTACCAAACATTGAGACTTACCAACTACCTTTGAAGGCACTGACATGGACAAACATCTGCTGCTAAACAAAGGCAACAAGTGCTGTTTCAGACATCTTAGGTACCTGAGACATCCACATGGCATATACGGCCTAGGGACCAGAAGAGATCTGTAACTCTCTGGAGACCAGCTGGAATTGCACATGTAACTCTTAGGTGGCCCATGCAATCCCCCAGCTTCTTCTCTGTTCAGTGGTCACTTGCTAAAAGAACAGTTACAAGAAAGACCCTGAGAAGGTGGGTAGTGGTGACACTATATCTCTACTAGTACATGGTGCTGGACAGAAGATAAATATAGCTGGACATAAGCACACTGCCACGTCTACATGGGTTGAGATGCAAGCTGGCTACTAATAGACCTGGACTACATCTGGCTGTACAGATGTGCTCAGAGGTCACTGTCTTCTCTGATCTGCTACATAAAACATCCCTGTGAATGACTGGACAAGTCACGTGCTCAATAGTGAAAATCACAATCTCAAGGCTACTATTTATGACAGACCATATAATTTTAATTAAAGAACAATTCAGTGAGCAGGCACACACAGCTCAACCAGCAGGTCACAGAAGATGGTGAACTCGAGCAGAGGACAGTGACAGACTGCTGGGGTCAACTCCTTGGGCCAACACAACTGCAGCCAAATGTGGATAGGTCCTAATATATTATCTGGGCTGTTTCAAATCTCTCTCTGTCTCTTATTTATATGTTTGTTTGTTGAAAAATCATTATTGGAGGTAAAATATGATGATTTTAAAGACCAAATAAACTGTCAAACAAGACAGCTGGTTTTTACATCTGAAACTGAAGCTGCAATTTTTGAGCTACATACAAATTGAATACAATTGCTTAGTCAGAACAAGTCTACTACTGTTACATAAAAGAAAATTCCCTTGTTAAATATTTAACTTTCCCATCCCTTCAGTTACAGATAAAATCCCAGCCTCCCGTATCACTTCTCTATATCCTCCCAGGAAAGCACTAGCAAAACAAAGGAGGGAAGTGAAATTGCCTACCCATTCATTGTACTATAATTTACAACCTTCTTCACAAGTCACAATAGTCAACGTCTGAACAAGATACAGTGGCACCTGTGTTCTGTCTGTCCTCTCTCACTTCTTCAAGCCCTGGCTAGAAGGAAGACAGAACTGGAAATACTGTGTCAACTCTGCACCACTAGAGAAATCCACTAACAAGGGAAAATTGTCCACCAGCATTTTTTTATTTGTTATTTTTTACCAGACTTACAGCTGCTTCATTCCACAGGAACAACATGAAGCCACTGGATCACATTAGTTAATCATGCCACAACATTCCCAATACTCCTAAGGATAAAAATAGAGCAGGAAAAAATCTAATCTTTCTCATCTCTACCTCCCCCCAAAAAAGCCCAGAACCAATAGATCATCAGTCCTTCTTGAGACAGTACAAAGAAAAATTAAAACGGCCAAACACAGCGTTTTTCCTTCCCTGTCACGTTAACATTGAAACTTTGATACAGTATTTATTTTTTCTTCATCTAATTTCCTGCAAGTGCCTATGTTAGAGAAGGAAAGATTTGGAATATATGTTCAACAAAAATTAATTCCTCCGGAAAATGGCTTATACCAGATGTCTGTGAGCTGTTAGCCACATGTTGCTGATTCAGTCTTTTGTTGTCATAAGCTACACACAGTTCTTCCAAGTATCATTCGTTCCTTCTAGTATCACCAACTAATCTGATTGAAAGACCAGACAGTAGGCTCCAAATTCCCAGATGGGGACTGCCTGTAGCTGCTAATAATTTTCACACCAGGGAAACATAAAAAGCTCTTCTTGTGTTAAGAGTGTTTTATTTTACTTTTAAAAAGGTACCTCAGATCCACATCTTTCCACATACTCATTCAAACCACTTGCAAACATTCTTGCACATTTTCACAGTCTGTTGCCAAAATATATAAGACCGACAGCATCGAATTACTTCCCCATCTTTTTCTGATTTTCAGACTCACACTTTTTTGGCTAGTCTGATGGCTGAGGAAATTGCAAGGTGCTAAAACAATCAGATAAAACGAAACAGACCATTACCTCCTCTTACTGGTGTATCCTGTTCTCCTTATGCAACTTTCATATTTGAATAATGATAGAACTGGCTGTTTTCTAGCCACTGTTATTATAAAGCCAGTGCACTTACGGGAATGGAATTTAATGGAAAAGACAAATATGAAATGTTTTGAACAAGCATAAACCTTCAACCAAAGAGTGAGCCTGAGCTGTAACAATACACCCAAAATGAACTTTCTCATGCATTCAGATCCCTAAACTCCTAACATTTTCACTGAAGCATACATGCTTCTCAGTACCTAAATATAATACACTTACAGAAGTTTTTCTATTTTCAAGTTCCTTTCCTGAATACGTTTATTTATTAAAACTGAAAGCTTAATATAAAAAGTGTACTTTTTTTTTTCTTCAAAAAGTCCTCCTTTTTTCCTTGCAACATTGCAGGACTGGAATATTTGATACTTCTAATCTGTCTCCATGGAAGTGATGTCAAAGTATAGTGCAGTTTAATTTTAAAAAAGAGAAATTGTCGAAAACCTCCCTTCCCAAACTTCAACAGCTGAGCACTGAGGACCATCATAAGAAGGCAAAATGTTAGAGGTTATTCTTCCCTTGCTATCTCTGAAAATGCAACAACATGTAAAATGTGTTATCTTTCCTATTAATGCAAAGTGAAATGCAGTTTTGCATGTTGTCTTATATAGATCTGCCAACAGGAAATGATTGCTTGATAATGGCAATCAGAAGCATCAGCTATGTTATTAAGCAAACATGGAAGTTATCTTGTATCTTAGAAAGCTGCATTTGTTTGAATTGAAGACATATTCATTGACCTGGAGGCCTGTCAGGAATGACATCACACATAGAGAAACTCAGTAGGATCAAAGATTATTTTCTACAGTCCAAATAAATTTCCACCTCCCTTACACTTTCATGCTTTTTGTTCAAAGCCAAAACTTCACAGATTAGTCTGGATCTGCTTCTCCAAATATATTGAGTTTACCTTCTCCCACACACATATCTACTTCTGGGTGCAGACACAAATGAGAGGAAATAATATTTCTGTTTTATTTCCACTTAACCCAGAAATTGACTAACTTTAAAACAGATCTATTCCTGCACTATTTGCAGTTCCAAGAATCTCCTTTGCTGTTTGCAACCAAGCTTACAAATTCTTTCAGAATGGTTGTCCTTCAATGGACTCATCCCCCAGGCTCAAGAATGGTCCAATCCGCCACCTAGGAAGTCAGGCAAAGGTGGCAGGAGGCCCACACAGATAAACATGGAACTCCTGACTAAACTTGAACAAAAAGGGAAGCAAGCGAGTGTTGAAGAGTCAGGCCATCCAGGAGAAATATACAGATACTGTTTGAGTGCACAAGGAGGGGATTAGGAAAGCCAAAGCCTACCTTAAAGCAAATCTAGTGAGGGACAAGAAGGGCAGTAAGAAGGGCTTCCACAGGCCTACCAACAGCAGAAAGAATCATAGGTGAAAAAAGTGTACCTGACTGTGTATGGGGTAGGGAACCTGGCGACAATGGACGTTGGAAAAGGCCAAGGTACTTTACCTTGGTCTTCACTCATAAGACTTGCCTTCAGAAATTCCAGACCCCTGAGACCTGTGGGAAAGAGGAAGAGTTACCTTTGGTGGGGGAGGTACAAGTTAGGAAAATTGGACATACACAAGTCCATTGACCCTCATGGGGTACACGCACGAGTACTGAGGGAGGTGGCTAATGTCACTGTGAGGTTAAGGACAAAAATTGCGAGGAGTGACTGAGGCATCAGATAGGTATGCTGCCACCCAAAGACACCTCAAGAGGCTGCAGAAATGGGCAGAGAGGAACCTCATGAAGTTCAACAGAGAAATGCAAAGTCCTGCTGGGGCGGGGATGAATAACACCACACACCAGTACCTGCTCAGGGCCAACCAGCAGAAAAGTTGGAGGGACAACCATGCATGGTCATGGATATTACAAGCAAGGAATACCAGTCATATCACTTGACTAAAGGACCATATTCAGGAAAACAGTGACTTCATCCATTATGACTCCTAAATAATTGTCAAACAGCTGATCACAAACTCCCAGCTCATCTCTGCCACACAAAAGGCTACTGTGAATATGTGTAAACAGAGTAGCAGTATGTAATACTAAGAAAGATACACTTTACCTCTTCATATTATTGATGAGAACTACGACGAAGATACTATAATTCTAGTCTCAGAAAAGATATATATTATTATATACATACAGAGGAAGTACAAAAGTGTTTTAGACTGAACTAAGCCTTACATTAAATGAATTCAGAAGTTGCATTGGTTTAGTTTACCAAAAGAAGATCAAGCAGTGATTTCATTAGAGTGAATGAGTAGATTCATTAGAACAAACTACCAGGTGTTTAAAAGGCTCTTTAATCTAGTGGAGAAGAGTAAAAGCAGAACCCATAACTCATAGCTAACACTAAACAACTTCAAATAGAATTAAGTCACTATTTTTTAACAATGAGACAGAATAATGAATTATCTCTTACAGTTTTGAAATTTAGGTTGCCTACCCTTCTGAAACAGTGTAACAGATTATGAGTTGTTAGGCTCTATGCATGTAACGATCTAGGGGTTGTGCTACCTTGCCAGCTTGAACTAAATGATCTAATGGTCCTTTCTAACACAAAATCAATTTCTTTGCGGAAGTGTCGAAACAGTTGCATTTAATCAAAGTGCAATTTATCCTTATCAAAACTTAGGTTCATTCTAAAGTCACCTCTGTGACATGGGTTAAATCTGGAGGGGAAAAAAGCAGGTAATCAGTATCCCCATTTTCCATTAGCCACATTTTAAAGTATATCCTCTGATAGAAGCTGAGCACTGACCAGCCAATTATTATAAGACAAAACATTCTCTATATTTATTGTACCCTTCCTGATTGCTCACTTAGAATGTGCTAATACAAGTTTTACAGATCTGAAGAATATTTATAGACTTATGGCTTGCTTCCAATCAGAACCATGTCATTTTACCAAAGATACAACATTAATTCTACTAACCAGTACTAAAAATCTCATTAATACATTTATTTCAACTTGTTTCCTATTCTAATTTAGCTGGTCTAATTACATTTCAGTGAAAGTACAGTGTTATTCCTTTTGCCCTTTATCCTGTCTCCGCTACAAGAAATTTCCCATACAGTGATGGACACTGCTTTACACTGCACTGAGGTCAGCAGAACACAGATGGCCACAGTCCCTTCTCCTCTGGCCTGGAAGGGCTCAGGGCCCATATTAAGGCTCAGACCTTCATTCTGCAAATGAGTGGGGAGCAGCTGATCACTAAGAGACATAGAGCAGGGCTGGGTGAACAATGGATTTCTCCTTGGAGAATAAACATAAAAACCTGACTAAGCAAAATGAAAAAGTTGGCTTGACAGCAGCAGATACGAACGTGTTTGTTTTCTCCTCAACAAAAGAAAAGCAAAGCTACTTTCATTTGGGGGCAAAACAAAATATTTCATTTTCTCTGACGAAGCATTTTATTTTTTCCACGGGTGATGCAAAAGCAGCAAAGAAACAGAATGGAGAGCTAAACACAAAACCAAGGAGATTGCTCTTTTTATCTACAGAGAACCCCAGGTTTACAACAGGCACCCCATTACATGCATGAGCCTTCTTAACCACTCACCACCTGAGGAGATCTGAACTCACTTTCCATTCCCTGCAAAATGGCTGCAGCATGAAGCCCTTGGTAATTCTGCTGGGATGCTCTGCAACTTTTCCTGTCTAAGCTATTCTAATCTGAAATATTTGTCAGGACCACCACTGAAAGTATTTTGTGTCTCCAGGCACAAACTGGCAAAAGCATGTTTCACTTAGTGTATAAGATCTAACTGATTTGCTATAGCTCACATGAGTTTCTACACCACCCACAACCATTTCCAAAAACCTCTTGCAAAGGCAATTTGAGCTATTTTACTTGTATCTTCCTTTCCCAAGAAAAAATTAAATAGCCTACTACCTAATCATCTGAGATTTCCAATGGTATTATGCAGTGGTAAGTCATCATTCCATCTCATTTTAAGAAAATGACAGCACAAAATGGCTGTAGAGACCATGGGACTTGTTTCTAACCAGCAATGACACCCTACCCACTGTAGCTGTTTTCTATCTAACACTTTACTGAGCAAAATGGATAGACTAATTCATCTCGTATTGAATGCAGAGGAGAAAACATCTATTTCTCTGCAGTACATGTTGATATATCAGGAAGGCTACCTTCTCCAACACAGTTTTTCAAACTATTTCTGTTTCTCCACTACAGAATCATTCAGCTCTGTAACATCACAGCACAGCATTGTTTCTATGAATTATGGGTCTCCTGAACACCAAAATGATGAGGTTTTCATTTTGCTCTGCCTGTACACATCTGCAGTTAGAACATAACATTCTGACTCTGCAGACATGCATATTTTCAGTTTTCTGAGCAAAAAAAAAAAAAAAAAAAGGGGGTAGCAGGCAGCAAACCAAGCATTGCTTTGTCCATTTGTAGTTGAAGTTCAGTGCCGATTAGACACCATGTTCCTCTTCAGGAGGGGCTTTACTATCTCCATAACCCTGTGGTGGCATAGCTGTTCCCACACTTTGCTGCAAAGATCTTGATCTGCCAATAGCATCCTTTATTGAAGTAGACAAGGGCTAGCCAAAGTGGATTTGATTTTATGGTGACCTTTTTAGTGACTGTGTTCAGGGAGGGCTTTCTCAGAGGAGTGAAGGAACAGATGGACAGCCAAGGCTAATAATTCTGTTCACTTCACTTTACTGCATAGGATCTTTTTTTTTTTTTCTCTGTCCATCCCAGATAGATTTTTCTGCTTTATTATTTGTCTGTAGTTTTAGCACATTTCTAGCGTATTATTTATACATGTATTCTTATGGCACAAGCTCTAATAGCCTCAACATCACAGTTCATCTGAAGTCCATTTAAAGCACATTTCGCTCTTCCAAGGAAGGGCGTTACATGGGACAGCGTACACCTTCCCTCGGTTCACTTCAGCTTAGGGCTCTGGCTCTTTTCAAAGCCTCCATTGTATCCTATAGCAAAGCATTTTGCCCTAAATCAAAAGGTTCTGGATATGGGTATTAGTGCTCACTGCAGGACTAACTTGCTATCATTCTTGACTGTGAAACACATTGAGTACTAGCACTAACTAATGGAGAAGTCTGGGGAAACAATGTTTTCCAAACAGATTGCTGAAAACATACAGAAAAGTCTTCAGGAAAATAACCAAACATTGGCCATCAAACACTACTTACTGGATATCTCCAACTGCAGCACTGAAAATATTCCCTTTTTACATACACAGTTTTTAAGGATGCATGAATTTAGAAAATGTTTTATTGCCTGTGGGTTTTTTCCCACCTCTACAGAGAACACTCTATGGATCACCTCTCTTAGGCCCTCCAGAGCAACAGGCTAATCATACGCTGCTGCACAACACAAGTCATGAAAGAACTGAGTGAAATGAGCTCTGCTTGTGCATGGTAAAANACTGGAAGTCTTCCATCATCTCCAATCTTTCCCCCCCCCCCCCCCCCCAAGATGAAGCCTTCAAACATTGCTTCAAATTCCCTCATTCTTCCAGCAATTACCCTCTCCTGGTGAAGAGGGCTTGCCAGTATTTTATTATTACAAACCTCTTCATGCTGAGCCTTTTATGTATTTTCACATTGTTTTCACATTTTTACATTGATTTTATTTACCACATTCCTTTAGGATATTATATTCAGAAGCCTTTGTCCTGAAGCGTATCCATCTTCTTTTAGCCACTCCTATCTTTTGTTTCAGTACATGTTCTTGGCCTCACCCTGGCTTATATGCCAGTGCTCAACTCAAGTATAAAGAAAAAAAAAAAACCCATTTGATATCAGATTTATATTATATAATATTATGCATTGCCTTTATCAAGAATTATTTTAATCTAGCAGTGGTTTTATCATACTTGGATGCATTTTTGAGGTCTTGTAAACTCTTGCAAGGCGATACAATCCCATAAGGCTTGTCTCTTCTCAAGCTGTGTGCACTTTTTTTTTTTTAGGTATGTTTTCTTGCATCCTTACAGTATTTTGGATCCTCCATCATGGCTGCAGGGTCAGGGGGCAGCATCTGCACTCCACATACATGTCTAAACCTGCTTCCTTTACAGTAAAAACCACTTTTGTCAAATGTTAATCCTGGGCTACACAATAGCAGAGAAATAGTCTTTAAAAAAAAAAAAGGGGGGGGGGCGGAGGAGAGAAAACAGCTCTTCAGCCACATCACACATACAAATAAGTCCATACTTCTTATTTTCTTGCATTTTCTGTTAAAAAAATAAAAGACTCAGATACTTCATTCTTACATCATTCCCATCTTCTTTTTTTTTCTTCCAAACGCTTTTTCTCATTCCGTAATATTCTTTTTAATTTGAGAAACTAGCATTCCACACTATATTCACAATGATTGTACATGATGCATTTGCAAAGTGGCATAATGAGGTTCTGATTTGTTCTCTGTTCCTTTCACAATAATTCATAATATTCCATCTGATTTTTGACTGCCACTGAGCACTGCTTTTCTGTTTCCATAAGGCTATCTATTACCACTCAGAATGAGATTTAGGGTTGTAACAGTCAACTCACAACCCATCCAAGAATATGCAAAATTAGGACCATTCTTTTTTCTCCCCCTGCCTCCAAAGGTATCATTATCTATTAATCTGCATTGAATTTAAAGAGCTGTTTTATCATAACATTCTTGGATTGCTTTGCAGCTCTTTATCATCAGTAGATGGTATCATCAGCAAACTTCGTTGACTCAATATTCATTCTTTCTCTGATCATTTATGAATATGTTAAAAAGCACATTGCAGTACAGAATAGTGGACTTCATTGGCAAATTCCTTCTACTGTGAAAAACAATGTTTTACCTATGCCGTCTTTTTCCCTAGTTTATAACCCACTATTTATCCCTATGAGAGCCTTCCCTATCATCCCCTGGTCTCTTAGTTCTTGGAAGATTTTGGTGAGAAACCTTGATAAGCTGTTTTTGGAAATATATTTATTGAATCCAGAGAACTGACAGGCCTGAATATTTTCTTGTATTTAAAAAAAAAAAAAAAAAGAAAGAGAGAGAGAGAAGGTTTATCCCAAGCATACGTTTTCCACTTGTCCATCTAATTTTGCTATTCTTCAGAAAAGTTTGTTCCAGCTTACCTGACATCAAATTTACTAACATATAGTTCCCTAGATGTCCCCCAGAGATAGTGTTTTAAAAACTGCCCCTCTTTGGTACCAAGATAGATTTAAATGACTGGCAGTGTATCTCAGTAATTCAGCTGTTTCATTTCCAAGTTTTCTTAGAGCTCTTGAGTGCATGTCATCTCTGTGTGAGGATTTATTTTTGTCCTTTTCATCCATTTGCTCAGAGACCTTGTCCATCAATAACTAGATTTGAGAAAGATCCTTCAACGTTTTTCACCATCAAAAAGGATAACCATCTGGAAAACCTCATCAAGTTTTTTATATATATATATATATATACACACACATATGTACATTCAAGAAGAGTTCAGATTTTCAGCTATGTTGTCTCCTCTTTCATATGTTGATCACTTCTTAGACTTACAGGCCTCCAGAAGGCTTACTTTTTGAACATATCATGACAAGTGATTTGTTATTCATATCTATGCCTCTTGCAAGTTATTTCTTCAATTCTTTTCCGAACACCTTTTTTTTTTTTTTCATTCAACTGGCTTTCTGTTCTCGTTTAGCTACAATCTCAGTATTTTTAAGGAAATCGTCACATTTTCAGAAACCTTGTTTTACGCATGGCATGTTTACTCATGTTCTTTACCCATAGGATCCTTCTTTTGGTATTTAAAGACTTCCCCCCACAACACACACATGAAATACACATTTACTCCAAGTTGTCAGTATGCTTTAGGGTGATGGGGTTTTTTTAATGACAATTATTCCAACTGAAGAAGTTTTACTTTTGCCTGGACATTTAGCCTCTTTTTAATAAAACTCCTCACATTTATTTTGCTGTTTTGTCTTGGCAATCTTAAGTTAAATTTAAGCTTTATTTACCATATAGCATGAGTCTTATTCTAGAATAATTTAATTAAACAATATTAAACACCTCCAACCAGCCTTTTTACTGTTTTCTTACTGCCTGTCTCTTCCTCACACCCCCTCCAAGGCCCTGCAGTTACAAAGTGAAACACTGTTTATACTTCCTCTCATGTTTTCCCACACATTTTGATGCTAACAAGGCTCTCAGTTACCCCGTTCTTCCCACAAGGAAGTATGTTTTGTACGTTTTACTTTGGGTATCAAGTTCTGCTTGGAAATCAGGGTGCAGAAACAGGGTAGAGGTTTTCTTCTTTCTGCCCCAGCTTAGCACTGCGTACCCTGCATGTGTGCTGAAGTTACAGCTGGCTTCTGTGAGAGTTTCTGCCAGAGTCCCAGGTACCCACAGTGGCTAGCACTGACCTCATTAAAGAGGTTCACAGCCTCACACCCTGGAAGGAAAACATGCATTTGAGCCACATAGGTATTCAGCAAGCAACTACCAGAGGCCATCAAGCAAGGGAACTGGAACGTACCTTTTTTTCAACATCTAAGTCGGTTTTGACAGGCAGATGTGGGAAATTTATCCCCCACTCATTAACACCTTCAGGTCCACAAGAGCTTCATTCACCTGGCCTCATTGAAGAGATTCTCTGTTCAATTGTCACACTGTTGTTATTTTCACCAGCTGCATGTGCCAGCATGGTACTCTCTACAAGTCTTTGTATCTAGCAACAAATTAACAATCATTAAACTGAAGTATTTCAGGGTGCTCTTGACAGGAAAGAGCAGAAGGGGGGGGGNAGGGGGGGGGGGGGGAAGTAAAAAGAAAAGAGCCAAAGAGAAACAAATAATTTGCAAATACAGAATGGCAAAGTAGCAGAAGCCCAACCCATAAGTTCCAGACACTCAGAAAACAACTATCTGCAGTTATTTTCAAGACCATCCTTGATTGTGGTGTCCTAAGGTGATTTTGGAAAATTGGAAGGGGTTCTGTAATGATTTATAGCAATGGAAAACCTGCTTTGCAGCAAATGACAAAAGAAAAAAATCAAAACAAAACAAAACCAACCCCAAACCTGAAACACCACTCATTCATGCATCCAAGATATGATTAAGGGGCGCACCAGTTACAGTAAATGTACTTCTACTAGGAGAACTTTTTTATAATAAAGTCCCCTATGATTAGTAAAATATAAAGTGCAACAACATTAGATTAAAAAAAAGGTTAAAAATCCAAAGAGACCGATTTAATGACCAAATTGGCTGACCTGTGGATCCAGGTTCAGTCTCTCTGTATAATCACGCCTAGTTCAGTGTTTCAGTACCACGCCTTTCTCAAAGTCCCAGATCAGAAAACATCTCATCATCCAAATTACAAAGTCCATAAATACACGAGTTCCTGAAAAAGTCTCCATAAACTCCATTCAAGTCTTGGTACCTCCACCTTGGCGGACTTGGTGGATTTCTGGTTTAGAGACAACTCTCCCACCTCTCTGAATTTGGAGCTTCTTGTTGAAACTGTTCTTTCTTTTCACAAAACACATTTGCACTGTGCAAAAAGAAACATTTGGGACTACAGCACTGCTCAGATTAGTCAAAGTCCGTATTTAATTCTGAAGCACAGTCTCAATTGCTATGATTCTATATTTTTAAATACACTGCTGAGATTTTTCATTGTAGATTAATATTTCTATGTAATACAGAACAAAAGAAATGACCATGTAGTCATATGTATTAGACAAAAATTCCTGTGGAGCAACAGAGGCACAATTTGGTCTTGTCCCTGCCTCAGTTAATAGTACAATAGCATACACAATGTGTAATATCTTTTCCAAGGTACATTAGGAAGTTTCAAGGCACAAGTAACACACAGGACAATGATTATGTCAGCTTTGAGAACAGCAGGTAATCTGTGTTTAATTCAGCATTCCCAAGTAGTTGAATAAACAAGCATACAAAAAAAACCAAACCCCAGAGTGCAGGTCAGATGAGCAACCAACTCTTCTGGTCACAACTCCAACAGTGGGATGGTTAGGTAATGACATTTAAGCTTCGATGAAGGATGATGCTTATCCCTGAACTATACTAGGACAGGGATCCGAGATAATTAAATATCAGGATCTTCATTATCCTTCAGTGGATACCTGGAAAACACACACAAAATGGGCTCATAAAGACTAAGAATTCAACTGATGATGTTAGAGCCAAAAGGGATCACTCTATGAAACCTTCAGCTGTATACCACAACAAGAGGATATGAAAAGCTTGCTAGCTGAGGATAGCTGCCCATGGAAGAAAAAGACAAGGAGAACTCAAAGGACTAAACTAACCTGTGACTATGAAACAGAACTGAGAAGGATGTTTGATGTCCTAGAGAGCAAAAGTAAAGTTAAGGTTAGGAAGAAGGAAGAGAAGAGATGATAGCTCTGAAATAAGACAGTGAGAATACTAGACCTTGGAAACTGAAGGGGAACCAAGTCAGTATGCAGGAACACCGAAAGAAAACAGAAGGGATATTCAGAGTCCCAGATAGAATTAAAAATGGCACATAAAGGAAAGGGCTGGAGATCCACAGCACCATGCAGAGAGGCATGTCTGTGTGACTGCTCCCTCCTTGTCATTGACTGTTGGTCTGGTTGTGGAAGGGGATCAAAAAACCAAAACGCTATCATATCTGTTAAGTGCAGCTGGCAGGAGGACCTGCAGCTGAGAAGCATCACAAGGAAACTGGAAAAATAATTTTTACAAACCTCCAAAACGAATACTGCCCAATTCCCACTGGAAAAAAAACTGTCAAGGACTAACTGCTTCAGGGAATACTTGCAAAGAAGTAGATATTTGTATAAACTTCAGGAACATCAAGTCTCAGAGAAGGATTAAAAGGCCTAATAGGAAAACAAAACTAACCAATAACTAAATGATGGGTGGTATAAGGAAGCTTCTGTAATGTTTGATTGTTGAGGTGCAGTTATTGAAAGAAGTAATTTTTCAAGAGCTAAACTTGACTTGAATGTCCAAGGGAATAGCTACCTGGGATCAAAGCCGACACAACCAATAAGAACAGTGTTAAATTGAGAAATGATAGACCTCCAAACACTAGTGGAAAGACGAAATATAGGGTAAATGAGAATTCAGACATGGATTTAAAAAAAGAAATGCAATAGCAGGCGAACATATGGTAAATAAAAAGAATGAAGACTATGAACAGCAATCAGGTAACAGGATATGGCATGCCTGAGTCTGCTCTATATAAACATTGGAGTAAGAAACAACTCTGACGTAGACAACTCTCAGGAGCTTCCTCAACAATTCTTGAAATACCATTATAAGATGCGAAAATGAATGTTAAGGGGAAAACAGAAGCTTGATAACATAGAATTCAAAACTGAAGTATCGATATAGAAGGACAGATACCATTCTGGAAAGATACTACTAAAGATGAGAGCAGTGGGATATGCAACAAGCTATAAGACATTATGAAGGAAAGCACTTTTTTTGATAAAAGTCCATTTTTTAAAAGATAAATAGTTTCTGCTGGAATCAAGGTGAAAGTTTAAAAGGGATCCATTGTTGAATATAAATATGGATAAAGATCACTGTAACATCATTGGAAAGAGAAATACTATTAGATATCATGACATTATCTATGGTGACAGGAGACAAACTTCCTAACAAAGGTTAGAACTGACTATAGACAGTAATAATACCTAACAGTATGGGTGGAGGCAACCCACTGTTAGATGTTACAGACAACAAACCTGCATAGCAAATAGCCAGAGCTAACAAAAACTCACATTATTTAAATTTAATTTCGTCATGTAAAGAAGATTTAAATAGTTTGTCATTGAAAGCTGAGTTAGCATAAATTAAACCAAAAGGCTAAAATAATAGTTTCATAACTCAATTATCAACTTTGAAAGGATAAACTCCAGTAAAACTAGGGAGCTCTTCAAGGAACTCAAATGAACTGAGTGATGCAGAGACTGGAATGTCTTTAAGTCAAAGATAGTGGGATAACTAGGAATCTGTACAGACATCTGGAGGGGACTCTAGATCAGATTAAATTAAGAACCATCACAAAGTAGGCTACTAGCTGCAAGCAAAGAGGCAAAAAAATGCAGCAAGGATTATGAGGGTCATCTAACTTTGAAAACAACACAGAAACTGAATGGGAGTTGGCAAGTTTTTTCCTGGCACAGTACAACAAAACAAAGACCAAAAAAAAAAAAAGTAGATCATGATTTGGTGAGCTTGAACAAAGACCAGTGACAGTCTAAATTGGGCTAGAAGTTGAATTATTATTTTGCATCTGATTTTAAACAAATTTTGATGACTGACTATCAAAATTCAGCATGGATAACAACAAGAATACAGAACGGAATTTATCGCGAATGAGTTAAGAGTACCAAAACTCAAAGCTCTACATACTCTTAACTGGGAAAGAGTAAAACTTCACAGCAACACCAACAGCTGTAATAAGGAAGAGACGGCAACCTCCCATCTAATTTCCTCATCAGAGGACAATATTATTGACAACACACAAGAAAAGGCTGGAAAAAGCCTCAAAGGGTTGAGCTTTGGCTTGTAAGGCACCACAGTTCCTCAGGTCTTGGCCTTTGCACGAAGATAGTTCTGGCAGCTTTTTTGCCATTCCATAAACTCAAAGAGGAATGGGACATGCCAGGCCACACTAGTTGTGGCTTTCTACTACCGCATGGAAACGAAGGTGTGCAAATCCTGGGGATCTTGAGAACTCAGCAACTTTCAGACTCACCTTTCATTCAAAATATATGCTTTGATCTATGCATGCTTCAAACCTAACGCATGCTGCTGAGAAATTAATTCATTACAATCTGCATTATTGCTTAGCAGTAACCTTCAGGCAGCTCTTTAAAGTAGCACACCCCTGCTAACCAACACAAGATACAAAAGAACCAAAGATCTGAAACCATGAACCAGAATATGTCCCAACCTAATGACAGGACAAACTAAGGAAATCTTCAAGAATTTCAGGAGACTGCATCCCCTAAACACTCCATTCCACCAGGCCTCAACACTGGTGGCATCTGACAAAGCACTCAAGGCACAATTAACCAGTGGCATAAGCAGCAGACGCAAACGTCAATGTTTCCTCAGCAATGAAAGCAGCTTCCAGACGACAAAAAGAGAGAGACAGAAAAAATCTCCTCTACTCACTTCATCATATCATGGCAGACAGATTCATTCTTAGGAAGTCTCTCAGCCCAGGACATCTGGGTTTCAACCTTTCAGGTAGATTCTGGAACCAGTATGATGTCATAAAAAGTAGCCAAATTTAAGCTAACGATATTTTTATTCAAATGGCAATTACGTGTCTATGTAATCTACATTGTAATGCTGATATTGGTGTACTCTGCAGTGCAGCCAGTGAAGAGGCTCTGTCACAGCAGGGTTCTCATTCCAAATGAAGTGGATCTCCAAGTAGCTCTTCAGCATATCTGAGCAGCAATATGTACAATTTTGAGGATTTTCTTAGAAAAAGTAAGCTATTGCACTTTCTCTTTTGCTGCAGAACTCCAACCAGACCTGGCACTCCCTTGCAAGCCTGGAAATTTGTGTTAAGGATTCATAAAGTGGGTATCTTCATGAAGAATTCTGGTTTACAACAGAGGTCTTAATTAGGGGCATAAACTCTCCTGTAAACAAAATTTCAACTGCCTATATATACAGCCAATGTAATGAGCTCCGATTTCATGCCTTATTGCACAAATAACACTTTTATTACGATAAAACAGTATACTAATAGTTCTTTTGAAAAGTATTCTTATTACCATAAGCATTTTACTTTTGCATCATGGAACACAGCGAAGCAATTGAGGTTACAGGCAACAAATACCTGAATAAATGCTTTGCAAATACCATCAATACAATGTTGCCAAGTATCATCACTTTTTCTGATCTGGAAAATGATCCCACTAAACTCATGCATTGGTTCTTTCCATTTTAATCATGCTCAAAGTGTTATGAACAGAAGTTGTTGATGTTCATGATTGCTTGTAAAATTTCTTCGAGTAAATGCTTACTGCGTTCTGTAAAAGTTTATTTATCAGTATCTTGGATTGCATACAGGCTATATCATTCTGTTTTAGCAGAATTTAACAAACGTTTCATTTTCTTAACACATCTTAATCAATTTTACAATATGCAAGACAATCGAGTAGTCCCCAAGAACGTGGTATTGCACTATTTCTTTTGGCTATATTCCCAATGAAATCAACAGGGATTTTTGATTAAGTAAGGAGCGCTGGTTATGATATAATAAAAGCATAGCATGGAACATTTACTGATGGTAAAATATGCTTCTATCTTCACCCTCTGAAAATGAGTTTTTTAATTTTATATTCCAGTGCGATCTCTGCTAAACAAGTCCTGGTACTCCATATCTCTTCATTCTTATCCTGTACTATAACTCCAAATTCTCACAAAATCTGCTTAGTAAGTACACCCAATATTTATGAAATGTTTCATTAACTAGTAGTTCTTTTACAAAGTAGTCCACAGGAAGCTTTAAATTTCAACACATGGAATATACAGCAGGGAAAGAACACCATATATTTGATTTTTATGCACAATGGATATGTTACAAATGACTTCGAATGAATTTTTATTTTAGATCTTGATACTGCCAAGAAGACGAAACAGGCATATCAGTCAGTAATAAATATTTATTTGATCTATATTTTATCCTCAAAGAGAGAATGTCCATTTCTGCAATCTGTTTTCAGAGAGACTTTTATATCTGTGTCATCAGTTAGAATAACGCAAAAAGCACATATTCTGATCTCACTTAGAGAGGTCACTCCAGCCCCGGATGCAGAAATTGAGGGTGGCCTGCTGCCCAGTGGGAAGTCCTGCATACCTGCCTTCCCCTCAGCCACGCATCCATACAGCCCACCTCGTTTGGGTGTTAGCACAGCGGTAATATGAGTCAGGTCAGGATCTGGTCTCACCTTTTTTCCTCCCAGGTTACTTACCCCTCAGGTCGGTACACAGATTCAGCTCGCAGTACTGCTCCATGAAAACTTCCGCCAGTGCAAGGGGTGGGACAGAAACGCCTGCAAAATAAAGCTGGTGTGGAAGAGACAAGACCACATCTAGCATCAGCAGCACGTACTTCAGTCATCTAAAAGTGATTACAGACACTTCTCACTCTAAGATACTCCATGACGCTTTTCACAGCCACACCATTAGATTCCTGTCTCAGTAATTACTGTATTAATAGCTATTTAATCTTCAGTTCACACGATCAAAAAAAAAGTTACTAGATTCTTATCACGCACAAAGTACTGCCAAAGACAAAAAAGCAATTTCAGCACTTCTCTCAAAGTGCAAGGAGTCATTCAGTAACCGCAGTAACTACGTCCAGCGGGATGTGCTGGACTCGCACACAGCCTCTTTTCCACCCCTCTACAGGTAACAATCGTCTCTGGGACACCTTCCTGACCTGCTCATGCAACTACAGCTTGATGACCAACCAAAACAGCTCCAGGTGATGAATCCATTGCCATGAGGACTGAGACGCATGGAAGTAGTTTTTTGAGTATGTGCGTGCACACACATACATACACATACATTAAAAAATACCAGTTAAGTAGCAATATATAACTGCTGTATTTCTACAGTACCACTATATTTACCTTGCATGTGTATTTAAGGAATTACATTCTCCTTATCAATACAATCAATATATTTTATATAATAAAAGGAACCTTGTGGATGCACGTGTGTGTATAGAAAATACATATCTATGTGCTATATATCTATACAGCATCTCTGCACAGAGATCTTTAGATCATATATACATGCACCCTTGTATTTTCCTCGAAAATGTTACCCAAACATCCCATAATTTAGCAGAGGATAAAAATCTTATCCAAAGTTTTTAAACCTCCAGTATAGTATGATTCTGTTGTGGAAAACATAGCTCCAGAATGTCCATTTGTAATACCATAAAAGTAAGACTCATGTAATTTACTTTCCATAGACCAAAATTTATTGCCTTAAAAAAAAAATTGCTACCTTAATGGCTACTACGTTTGATATGATTTTAACAAAACAGACCACCAGTTTCAGACTAGAATTAGGATTATTCTATTATTTGCCCTAAATCTAGTAGGAAAGCAAATTTATAGACACTGATATTTAGCCCAGCTTTCCAGGACACAATTTAAACCAACAGCCCAAATAAGCCCTATAATTCAGTAACTATCTTTAGACTAGCAACTACCATAAGTAAAACCTGCCAAGAGACACTCTGTTTAAATCCAGGCACATGTAAACTCAGAAAAATAGCATGCTATAGGTGGACACAGGCTGCATAAAATGGCTCAGTCATTTACTTGAACATCTGCAGCCCCTTTCACCCCCCCAGAGAGAATTATTTTATTTGGCTTCCTCAGGTAGAAACAGCAAAAGCCAGCATAAAACCTTGCCACTCCTGCACACACATATACACACACCCCAGTCTAAAATCCTTTGGTGTGGCAGCTGTGTATTTTAATACCTGGGAGAGCAGGCTTCACAGAATTTAATCAAGCGCACCCTCAGTAAGTTTGCAAATGACACCAAGTTGGGCAGGAGCATTGATCTGCTTGAGGGTAGGATGGCCCTACAGAGGGATCTGGAGTGGCTGGATCAATGGGCTGAGGCCAATAGTATAAAGTTCAACAAGGCCAAATTCCATGTCCTGCATTTGGATCACAACAACCCCAGGCAGCGCTACAGGCTTGGGGAAGAGTGGCTGGAAAACTGCCCAGCAGAAAAGGCTCTGGGGTTCCTGGTGAACAGCCAGCTCAATATGAGCCAGCAGTGTGCACAGGTGGCCAAGAAGGCCAATGGCATCTGTATCAAGAATAGTGTGGCCAGTAGCACTAGGGAAGTGATTGTCCCCCTGTACTCAGAACTGGTGAGGCCCCACCTGGAATTTTGTGTTCACTTTTGGTCCCATTAGTACAAGACAGACACTGAGGTGCTGCAGCGTGTCCAGAGAATGGCAATGAAGCTGGTGAGGGGTCCAGAGAAAAACTCTTATGAGGACCAGCTGAGGGAACTGGTGTTGTTCAGCCTGGAGAAAAGGAGGCTGAGAGGAGACCTTTTCGCTCTCTACAACTGCCTGAAAGGAGGTTGTAGCGGGTGGGGGTCAGTCTCTTCTCCCAAGTAACAAGAGACAGGACAAGAGGAAATTGCCTCAAGTTATGCCAGGGGAGGTTTAGATTGGATATTAGGAAAAATTTCTTCACCAAAAGGGTCATCAAAAATTGGAACAGGCTGCTCAGGGAAATGGTGGAGCCACCATCCCTGGAGGTATTTAAAAGACATGCAGATGTGGTGCTGAGGGATATGGTTTAGTGGTGGGCTTGGCAGTGTTAGGTTAACGGTGTGACTTGATGATCTTAAAGGTCTTTTCTAACCTAGGTGATTCTAGGATTCTAATTACAGGTGGGAAACTGGAATAACTTTGTGGGACAGGAAGCTATGTCACTCCCCAGTAGCAGAACAACAGAAGACAAATTGACTTCAAACATCAACACAAATTTCACTTCAGTTGCAAACACAGAGTTGGCGTGCTACTACACCATGAGTAACCACCCCATCCCAGGTCTGGCTGTAGAGGCTGTTAATTACAGCAGGTAATTCTGCGGTTACCATCGGAGGAAGTACCTCATGCTCAGCCAATTTGACAATATCTACCTTATCTTAAGTGTCTCTAAACTGTATGTTCCTCATTCAAGGCTAAGATTCCCATCTCTTTCTCACTGGACTGTGCTGAATTAGCCACCTCTTGCAGATGATCATTTTAGTGAAGACTGATAACAAAAAAAACACATTAATGACATCTGCCTCCTAGGTGTTATCTGTCCAAACTAACTAAATTTGTCCCCTCCACAGAATGAGAGTTTCCTTGACTTTTGTCTTAATGCTAAGACACACAATTATTTCTTGCTACTCGTGCAACTTGTTTCCTATTTTGTGCCATTATCTTCCCAGTTTTGCTGTGCTTCTCAGAGTAACCTGATCTTTTCCCTTCCTCTCTGTCCCCTTCTTTCACCTGAGGTAAATGAAGAACTCCTGATTTTAAAAAAGCTGCTATCTTACTATATTTCTTATCTTTCATGCAAAATGGAAAATTATGTATGTCCTTACTACTCATGTATTTAAGGAGTCTCTGCACCCCTTTGGCTCCCTTATCTCTCAGACGAGTTTCCTGGAAAATTATATCTTCCAGATGTTTGAATTTACTGAAGTCTAATTCCCTAAAATCCACCATTTCTATTTTGCCTGTATTCCTCCTAAGTTACTACTTCCTGATCACTGTTGTCGATCTTACTTTCTGCCTGAACAGCCTCAGTTCACTTCCAAAACCTAAAATCAAATCTAGAATACTTTCATCTCTAGTTGTTGGAGTCTCTTTTCCCAAATTTGTATTAAAAAATCATCAGCGCATTTCAAGGACCTGTTGAATAATCTGTGTCCTGCTATATTCTTTTCCCAACAGAAATCCAGACAGTTTAAATCCTCTATTATTACTAAATCCTATACTCTGGATGGTTCTACAAATTGCTAGTGAAAATCTCCATCCAGACGATCATCCCGGTTTGGTGGTTTGTCATGAACTCTCATTATTATAGTGATCTTGGGTTTTTTACCCCCCTCATCACTGAAAAAACCTGAGCAGGCTTAAATCTCCTCTGCATTTTGGAATATGAGAATACACCTTTCTGATATTTGGACTACTTCCCCTGACAAAACTTGCTATTAACTTCTCTGTCATGTCATATTGCCTCTCTTCTATTTCAATTAAACCATAATTTTGATCACGTATTAAGAGTTCACATTTCCTCCTGCTTATTCCTCCTTACCATCGTCCTACGAGAGGTCCATCAGACTTTCTTCTCCTTTATAGAAAACCCTCTTCTTACTAGGTTAGTGAACTGGTAACTTCAAATGGTAACAACACACTTTTCTATTTCTCTTTAGGAGTGTTCTATCCTATGGTCACGGAATTGTCCATTCTGTGACCACACACTTATCTCCAGGATGTCTGTATCTGTGTGAACCTTAACTGGAAAACATGATCCATTCACCCTGCTCTTAAATGCCAGCAGTCACTTTCGGTCCATTCGGGATCATTTCTAACACAGTGTTCACGTGGATTCAATGAACCTCAGAAGTTTTTAAGTATTGTATCAGATTAGGGACCCAAAGAGGCAACACATGCCCTGGACTGCCATGTGAACAGATTGCCTCTTCAGACTGATGGAGACTGATTGAGAGAGCAGTAATATATTGCTTTCTCCTAGGAGCAGTGGTTGTGTATGTTACCACCTATTGCTGCATAAGCTTTCCTTTTCTGCCATGGATGGTGGACTTGCTTCTGATTTGAACTTCCTCATTCAACATTCTATTGATTTTCTTATCACTGATGCTTCTTGGCCTGACCACTTTTCCCCACAGATCACCTATTTCTTTTCTAAGAGATTTCCTGAGGACACACTTGCTGCAAAGTACTTCCTCTCCATACCAATCTTCACTGGAAAGAAAATGTAGCAGACATCTCCCATTCACTTCAGAAACAGAGTGGAGTTTATGGCCTCTTTCTGAAGGACCCTCTACTACACACAAAACAAGGGCTGAGAGCCAATAAAAAGGTAGTTCACCCTACATTATATGGAAAAAAATGATAAACCTATTGTGACACTTGCTAACCCTCCTTAAAATCCATTTTTGCTACTGCTATTTTTAAAGCCCTCCCATGAGGTTATATCTTACTTGCTAGACTAGGAGCAGAAAAAACTGGATTCAGCCTTCAGCTCCTTCATATCTCGTTAGCCTATTTATCATCAGACCTTTGGATATCATCAGAGCTTTCATCTCATCTGACAAGATTGAATACACCCAGGAAGCCTTACTAAACAGCCCAAGAATTCACATGGCATAAAAAACCAAACAAACAAAAAAACCCCACACTACCAGAATTTATTTATTTTATTTAAACCAAGACATTTCTTCTTTGCTGTCCTATGTTTCTCACTCTCCTGGTTATTTGTCCTACGATCTTTTCAAACCTTTCTAACCAAACTAGAGCCTTACTACCATTAGACAGCCATTAGGAAATGGTACCAGTGGAGGTTTTAACCTTGAAACGTACTAAGAAAAGAACACAATGTGGCATTTTGGACAATGAACATTTTGTTTTTACAGTAAATTATTAAGTTTAGAATTAGTGATCCTGTGGACAGGCTACTTTGGCTATGAGAATGTCCACAGGTTATACTGTGTCTGCTTAAAATACCTTTGAAAGGATTATGCACTACATTTTCTAAGGACCATAATTGGTCCTTAGAACCAATTGCAGCATCCCTGAAACTATTTGCACACATTAGGCTCAAGGGATAAACAGCCTGATAAAAAGCACATAACACATTTCAGATCACCTTTACTCAGAGAAAGCCATTAATCAGTCATGATTCACGTGAGCCACTGGTATCCCTATATAGGAGGCAGATAGAAGTCTCTCGATTTTGAATCATGACACAGCTTTGGAAACCCCTTTTCCATTGCATCAATAAGCATACTAGTCAATCATTAATAGTTCCTAGATCTTAAAACAATTATTTAAACTACAAGCTTAAAATCCAAGCTTTTTGATTTTATCAAGAAGTCTCTAATCACACAAGGTATATCTTCCTTTTTTTCTTTTAAACATATGTTTTCTGGTATCTCTTTGCCGAGACTTTTCCATTTGTTTTAGCCTTTATGTACATTGTAATAAATACTTAACCACCACTCATGGTCAAACCTACGTTAGTTTGCAGACAGCCGTTTCATATACCCTAGCATTACATACCTTGGCTCAACTTGGGCACTTCCATCTTAATTTAGGTTCACAGATAGCTTAATTTGAATTTTTTTAACTTGAGTTTTGTGCTGCCACAGCCACGCTTATCAGTTTCTGAAAGTATTTGGATCCCACTCATGTCTACATAACCTACAACCCTACAGCCTTTCAAAGAATATATGTGGACATTTACTGCAAGTCACGAAAAGCCAACTTATCACCTTCTCTCCAACTTCAAGAAAAACCTGGCAATCAACTTTTCCCCACTGTCTATTGCAACTCGGATTTCAGCAGTGCCATGTCTCTGTCTGATCACAACATCATCACTCTGCAAATTTTCCAGCTGCTCAATCCTCTTACCACCGGCATTGTTGACTCTAAGGAGACAAATGCAGTCTCTTAGTCACAGAAATTCCTCATACTCCTAAAACATGAAAATACTCCTTAGACTTACCCAACACTCAGTGGCACATTTACTTCTCTTTTTAATAAAACGCAGGTTTTCTGTATTGATTGGTCTTGTCAATTGATCTTGTCAGCCTTTTTGTTTGTTTCAAGACCATTCAAGCCCATGCATGCAAGAATCCATTTTGAAACCCAAGGAGGCCAACACAGCTGGTTTTAACCATGTCAGTGCTGAGTCACATTCAATAGGATTTCCTTCTCCATGCAGCAAAGCAGCTATTTTTAAAAGCTGTAAAACTGCACACATCCGGGAGTGCTTACAGTTCTAATAATCCCTGTATAGTATTTGTTGTCACCACTAGTAGAAATGCCCCCTTCCTTGCCCATAAGCCCAAAGAACACAACTTCTTTTTGAAGCAGCTCTGGTTTATTTGGGCTTAATTTCAGATTTCTTTTTCACCGTACACTTGTCACAGACTATGAGTAACGTTTCAGTTCCAAAAGTTTCTACTATGCAACACAAAGCCATCATACTATGCTATAAATACAGAGACATGTGTGTCACACTGTATTCTTTATTATCCTACTTCTTTCAGCTCTTGCTGAAGAAACGAACTACAAATAGGAGTCAGGGATAGTGAATGTTTCTTGATAAATTTCTTCAATAACCTCCAACACCTCTTTCCTCTCTGATGGAGATACTTGGTCAGATGCTTACCAAACAGTCCAAGGTTCTTCAGAAAACAGCTTATGCTACCCGCATCCATTACATCTATCTTGGTTTTTTTATTCCTTTAAAAAACACTGCCAATGCCCTGGAACAAGAGTTTCTCATTCCCCCTAATGCTTTTTTTCTAGTCACACTTTTATCAGATCCACAGCTTCATGCTATGCAGCAGCCCTTCCCTTTGTTGAGTGTTTGGTGTTTGTGAGAGTTATTTGGCAAAACCGTCAAGGAGCTGTTTCTGTTTCAAGGAGTTCTGCTAATTCCATCCCATGAGAAAGTTTCAAGACAAGACTCAACAAATCCCTCATCTTCACTGAGTTACCATTCGTTACATCTAGCTGCCGTTATGATTTCTATCCCTGGAGCCAGGAAACTTTGTTCACTGAAAAAGCAACTATGAAAGCAAACTGCTTTCATGCAATTTGCCTCACCTAGCCCACAACTGCATAAGGAACTTCCTAGATGACATTTTAGGATAATTTCCCTGTCACTTCTTGAGCAGTTATTTATCATAGTAGAATCTAAACCAACTTATATGTCAACCCTTATTTTTACTTTCCAGCTTTCTTCAAATTTCAGAGGTCATATCTTCAGGCTCACTTTCGGATAAATGCATGTTTATCAACCACAGCCTAATCAGTTTCAACCAGTTTGAAGGATTCACATTGTGTCAGGGAGCAGCAAGGGCCAGCTGTTTCCTAATGCAAGGAAAGCCCCAAAGCTGAGGACAACCCAGTGCAGCCAGTGCCCTCACTGACCAAAACACAGTCCCACAACATCTGAACACATTTCATAGCATAGTGTACTTACCAGTCACAGGGCCCTCTGGCAGTCCCAGACAAGGCAAAGTGATGAACCAGGTCCAGAGTCCACACAGACAGTCCAGCCAGGAGCAAGAGGAGACAGGACTGGAGATAAGGTTATAGCACATGTCCAAAGTCAATCCAGAAAACAAAGACCACACAGAAGACAAGTAATAAAGTTTATCCAAAGGCATCCATCCAGGAGACAAGCTATGTACAACACAAGTTTGAGGTCCCTCCAGAAGTTAGAAGCACACCTACAGCATAACTTGAGGCACACCTAAAGTCCTAAGCCTGAGCTGAAATGGGGCTTCTGTGGTCATGGGCAGGGGTGTGGGCAGAGGCCCCAGGTGAGGCTAGTTAGATCTATTAAGGCCTATTGGTGCTCTCAGAGCCCTGTTCTTTTGTAGTTTCTATTTATTTCCTACGTATTTACTCTTTGGGTTTCATTTTTATCACATCCACTGACAGTCACCATCCTAATGCAGTTCACAGCCAAACCTGTGTTATTGCTCTCCAGCTGCCTAGACCAGAACTAAAATTTTAGAGTCACTCTTGCAGTTTTATTTGCTGCTTCTATTTTATATCCTTACATTTCTCCAACAACTGAATGACTTCCGTATCTGACACTTGTGACTATCAGCTCTGCCCAAATTTATAGGTATGTTTTTTGTGTCCAGATAGTCTTTTTCTTTTTGTTTTCCACAGAACTACCAAATAACTGAGTTTGGGGTTTTTCCCCTTAATCTTTCATTACTGCTAAAATACTGGCAATAGTTCTTGGACATGCTTTTCTTGGGCCTGATTTGGAAGGGCACCTTGCAGACCTTTACAAGACGTGGGTAGCCCAGTATCTTTCAAAGGTTGTGACCTGCCATGCAAGCAGTGCTTGGCTGCGCAAGCTGTTTGCCAGAGAAACACTCAATTCCTCCAGCTTCAGTCTTCACATTGGCTTATTCTGACCATTTTGTAAAACGGGATATTGAGACAAATGAACCATGATGGTTTTCTTCAGTCTTATTTCGGAACTTTTCATGAGCTGCAAACCCAGTAACACATGTTAGAAATGTCCATTCTAACTCAGGCACAGTGCTTGCCCTGTCCCGCAACCTAACAACTAGTTTCTTCTAAGGCCTGAAGCTCCTTCATTTGCTTAGTGGTGTGATTCGGTTGCTCTCAGAGTTCAAACAGAAGTTCACTTCTGGTTGGTGGTAGCCTGTTTGCCACTTACTACCATGATTTGCTTCAGTTTTGTCCCACGGGAATGCAGATCACCAGTTTGCGCCTTGGAAACTGGATGCCATTTCAAGCAGTCGCGCAGGATCTTTTCACTAAGAAGTTGTCTGACATTTATCTATCTGTAGGTTGGCTCTATTACAAGTCACAGATGATGGCTTCACAATACTTTTGTTTAATTAGGAATAAATGTATAAAGTAAAATGGCATGAATTAATTTAATTTATCACAGGCCTAAGTCTCTTACAGACTTTCGCCTGTAAACGTTTATGCTAAATTACCATTTCCTTTTAAATTTAATAATAATTGCCCAGCTTCTTTTTCACCTCTCTTTCTCTCCCTCAGTCAATTTAGAAACCTTCATGTTGGACTCGATGATCTTAAAGGTCCCTTCCAACCTAGACAATTCTCTGACTCTTGGTCAATTTTTCAAATACGCCTTGGACTTATACTTAAGTCTCAGGCTTCGGTATACCATTGCACAAGAATTTAAGCCATTCTTTATATGTCTCCTATATTCATGTTTGAAAACAGAAATGTCAGTAAAGTTCCACCCAACTCACTACAGTAGTTTAGTAATAAATAAAGGCAGCAATTGCGTAATTTATGTTACACATTTGTGAATCTGTTCGTAAGGCCTACACTAACATTTTAATATAAATTTCCACAACTGATGTTCATAGTATACTACATTGAAAAGTGAAAGCTGACCTGTGCTTGCGTCTCCAGGGTGTCACTATTGCAGGCAACTCGCGCCTTTATAATGTTCTTTTCCACAGATGTCTGAGAATCTTCATATCTTTTCCCTCACACACAAAGCTCCAGTACAATTCCACTAAAAAAAAAAGGTCTCATTTATCTTCTCAGTGCTACAAAACCGCCATTAGGACTGCCTAGAAGGCATAATTTAAGGCCCGAGAGCTTTACTCGTGGATTTATTTAGTTTACAAAGACAGCCACAGTTTCTTACATCAGTAAAACCGGGAGGTGCTTGTCCAGAGGGACAACCTGAAAGGACCGGGCGCAAAAAGAAGCGGCCAAGGATGCAACCCTGGATCTGCTTTGGGGGGGGAGATGGTAGGGGGGGTACCACAGGCTTCACTCCCACCCCTCTCCGCGTCCCGCTGCTTACCCCGGGCACGGCTGCAGGCAGGCGGCGCTGGCTNCGCCGCCGCCGCCGCCGCGGGGGCGAAGGGGCCGAGGGAAGCGCCGTGTCCCCTCCCCGGGGCGCCGGGGCTGGGAGAGCGGCTGCCCGAGGGGCAGGGGGCCGCCGGCGCTCAGCGCAGAGCATCGGGCACGGCGTCGGGATAACGCTTTTCCTTTTCTTTTTTTCCCCCCCCTTCCCCTTTTTTTTCTTTTTCTCTCCCTCCCTCTCTCTTTTTTTTTTAAGCAAAAACACCCCCGTAGTTTATTTGGTAATTTAACGGCATACGATTTAAATCAATATAAAATTCAAATACTTTTGTGCCACCTGTTGGATTTTGCCACTAATTACATGTAACTGGAAGCACACTTCTGCATTCAGGCCGGGAAGGGTTTCCCGTCATGATACCAGGTGCCCTTCTGAAAATACTACTTTGTTTGCTGAAATATTTTCTCTCTGGGCAGGCAGATAGAGATGTTTTTTCCTTGTAAAAGTCTAATCCATAAATTAGAGGCAGCATTCACCGAAGGCGCAGTGTGGTGCGGGGCTGGAGTCCGAGTTCTTGTGATAATGCAATAATTATTTGGAAAGGTTATTAACGGAGAAACTCCAGCATGAAGGCCCAGGTGGCGGAAATTACCGGCTCTAGGCACACAAAACCATAAAGACACCTGATGGTATCCATGGGCCAGGAAAGAGAGGAGTAGACCAGGCCTGCGCTTTCCTCACACCCATGAAAACTATCAGTCATGGGCGGCCAAACACCACAAAGCATGCCAAATATTGTATAGTTGAGAGTCTCTTAAAAAATAATTTTGTTCAGCCCTTCTCCAATGGTTGTCAAGTCATAATGTCAGGACTTGTTCTATTGTATAAGAATAACCTGATTTTATTTCGCATTATAGTGGCCAGATTTATTTATTATACAGTAACACTGTTTTTAAATGCCCAGGTATAAATGAACTGCAAACAAAGCCACATTCCTATAAGAATCTGAAAATTAACCAACGGTTTTGTCTGCGTCTCGCTAGAACAGATAATGACCTGTGGGTTATCAGGTGTCTTAATTGTTATTTCTTCTCTGCATATAAGCACACCACAGATACCCTACAGTTCTTTGAGATAAGGGGGTGAAGGAGCATATACACGGATGCCAGTGCATGGGGAAGGGGTGGCCTGCGCGTTCTTCTTCCCAACTGTAACTGCTAAACCGAATGCGGGAGGTCTCCGTGATGCCACCACTTTCATACCATGACAGGTGAAAGGCCCATCTCTGCTTCCGATGAAATGGTGGGTGACTGTCATCCGTTCAAGGGATGGGAAAGGACACCAGATCCCAGAAGCATTCTTCCATGACAACACCAGAAATAACAAAAGCCCTGAAACTGCTGTAATTTACATCTTCTTACATTATTTTCCCATTTTTAAACAGACAGTGCACAGGGCCAGTAATGTATAAAATTGGGGATCAACATTCTTTTCAGTTTTGCATACAAATGCAGCCATCTTTTTAGTATGTATGTTTCCACAGTATATTCTACTTTTATGTTAAAATGCAGAAGTTTAAAAAGGCATGAAATACTGTTTAATGAAAATATACACATTTTCTAAAGTGTTTGTGCTTTTCAACCCAAAGCTGGCAAAAGACTTAAGTAAAAAATTAAAATACTAAGTTAATAAATCGTATCAGGCAAATAGGATGTCCAATACAGTATTTCAGTGCTGACATGTGTCAATCTGATTCACATAAGGCTTTAGTGATAAATTTAGCTGAGTCTTCTGTTAGCGAACCATATCTTTAAACTGACTCCATTGACCCCAACTTTATTGGCTTTGGATTTTGTGATAACCCTGCTTCATAGTCTTCCCTGGTTTTATGAGGACAATTTTTCCACTTTTCCAGTTTTCCAACACACATAAATGGCCCCAAAATGTACAAGATGACAGAAAAACATACCAAGTAAAATTAAAGTGTTTACACACTAGCATTTGCTCTTGGCAAGTGCATAAGTGACTTCACAAGATGCAAGTCAGTGCACATTACATATTACACATTGTCTTTTTAGACCAGTCCGTAGGCAACATGAGCACGTCCCAGGGCCCCAGCACAATAGCTGGTTTTTTGTTCAGTTTCTAAAGACTCATAAATAGCATCTCAGGCTTTAGTTCCTAATGTGGTAAAAAAATATGATGGCTTGGACTAAACCGAAACCCAATTATTTAAAAAATGCACAACTGACTTCTCTGTTTTCATTCCCATCAAATTCCCTCTCATGTGGATTATATTAATTATTTGCTGTAAATTTATTGCTACATATTCAAATAAGCCGAGAAGCAGGGAAAACAGTGCCTTACACCATTTGAGATCTTTTCTGCAGGAGGAAAAAAAATGTAAAAAGAAGCAGTTCCCATTTAGCTAGTACTTTTAAAAACAACTGTGAATAAGTTGATGAAATCTCTTTTGTGCAGTGGAATTTAAAACTCAAGGAGCCTTTCTTATTGTGAAGGAGTCAGTAAAAGTTTAGTCATTGTAAGCCAAAATCCAAAGAGGAGTACGTCAATTAAGGAGAAAACTGATTTTTCTAATCTTCTTTCTTAGCAAACTTGGGTAGACTTCTTTGATGCAGAGAAGGTTCAGTAAAAAAGGTTTTTCTTGCTATTGGTATGGATACCAATCCTTTCTTGTATGAAGAAAGAACTGTAAAAGATCTAAAATAGGAGCCCCACAATAACATCAGGGACCTGTAGAAGTCAGGACACGTGATGTCTCAGCTATATGAAGTCACAAGGAATACAAATACAAACATTTGCTGGAGAGGCGGTTGGATTCCTGCTGGGGAGGAAGGGAGAGAGGAAAGGAGAGATGGAGGAAAGGAGGGAGGAAGGGAGGAAGGGAGGGAGACCTTCGCTCTCTGGCTGAGCTCTTTGCAATTTGAACTGCAGAATGAGGTAGCCCTTTCCACTGACAGACTTGCCTAGACGTGAGCTCAGAGAAGGAAATCCTGCATGGAAGGAGGAAGGAGGGAGGAAGAGAACCATATGGCTTAATCTAGGAAGCCATCTTAGTTAGAATATGTTGCGCTCAGACTCTTCTTCCTGGCAAAGAGCTTTAAGCTTCCTTGGTTGTGACTTTCATCAAAAGGCATTCTTAGTTCTTCCATGATTTTCATTTCTGTGCTATGATTTCTCAGCTCATAACATAATTTCAGTTTTAAGGCCTTTAGTTTACAGGTCACTCAGAAGGTAGTCAAGTTCCCTCTTTCCATTCCTCTGCATTTCAAAAGCCCTATGTTTTTCTCTGCCGCCTTTCAATATTCAGATTGCTCCAGGAGCAACAATTTTGTTAACTGATCCGTGTGACACCTTGCTTAATCTATGCTCTTCCTTAGTTCTAAAGAAGACATAAAAAATAGGCTAATTATGGGAGCAGAGGGGCTGAAAACATATAAAATGCGTATTTATCTCTTCAAGTAACAGAAGTTATATCTACAATTCAGGCTCCATTTTTCCTGAAAGCAGGTTCTGCATTGACTCCAGACAGGCTATAAAATATTTTCTGTAGACGTGGAAATATCCTAGTCTGGGCAGAGTTTGGAGAAATGTGCACAAACCATGTAGAAATGTACGGGATATAGTTTTCCTGGTTCATAAGATATACATTTGAGGTGATGGTCTCTGTTTCAATAACTGTGGGAGGAGACCTGACTTTGAAAAGTACATCCATCTTCCTAGACAAAAGAAAAGATCAACTTCCCAGAAACTTTTGTCATGGAGTCAATTCTTACACAATGACATGTAATGCTAAATAAATCATTTTTTGAATTACAGATTGTGAATCCATCACCCTGGACAAATGTTATTCATCTGAGAGGGGAAAAAAGGATGACCTAAGAATAATTGTCTACAAGTATTCAAAAGAGAATCTGATTTGTCACTCCCATTTTGAAGTGCCCGTGCTAAAGTTGTTGCCAGCTTTTAAAATCTCTACTTTGGCTTTCAAGTAATGTGTGCGTGGTTAAAAGCCAATTAGAGAACAGTGGCATGATTTGGTGATGCAAGGCAAGTGGCACAGTTTAAAGTGTCGTTAAAAATCTACTTTTCACAGACTTAGATGAGGCCTTTCTTTCCTTTAGTCATGCTTGGATGTCCTATTCAGCATAGTTACCGGACTGATATTAACAAGAATTAATGTACAAAAATAATGCCCTCATTTGCATTTTCTAACACTGTCTCTTCAAGGTAAGCTTTTTTCAGCTGCAATGGCCAACTATATATTCAAGCAAAAGGAACTGTTCTTTCTGGCCAGTGTGACCCCATCCTCCATCACTGCCCTAAGGTGCCAAAGGTCCTATTTTTCCTTCCAGTTGGCAGTAGCAGAATTTATCTCCAAGTGTCAGCAGGAAACAGTCAATTTACCTGCAAAATCATAAAGCAATATTTTGTGATGTAAAGAAACTTTGGACTCTGCCAATGCACCAGTCAATATGTACGTATGATGAATCATCAAACAACTATTCGAGGGCATGGGGAAAAAATAAATCTAGGTCCAGCCCACGTGCCAATCAATCAGAGATTGCCTGAAGAGTCATGAAACACACTCGGAGACAAGTAAAAAAATTCTGGGCTCTGCCAGGGTGCTGGGCCAATCAATCACGGTGCGGCTGATGAATCATGAAACACACTCTGCAGCGTGTCAGCACACATACGCGGTTGGCACACTTCTCATCATCCTGAGTTTGTCTTGCAGTTAAATTGACTGAAGGTGAGTTATAGGACTGTTGTTTCTCCCACCTACTGACCTCCACAACCAGCCACTCTTAAATCCTCTTGCCTTGCCCTTCGTTAAAAGTGGAGATTCAAGACAAAGGTTCAACACTAGAGCAAACACGGTTTCGATGTCAGATGGGTTGTTAACATGCTGCTGGAAGCTGTTGAACACGTATTTTGACAACAAAACAGACACCTACAACAGTGGTATTCTCTTCAAAGTTTTCCATGTTATTTACATAGAAATGTAATATAATACATAATAAATATATAATATAATACATAACATCGTATCGTATCATATCGTGTGTCATATCATATCACACATCATCTATCACACCTAGACGATCTCTGAGGTCCCTTCCAGCCCAAACAATCCTAACGCTCGCCCTCCCGCCGCAGGGACGCTGGTGATGGTGACGGGGGGTGGTCACACAGACCAGGAGTGGCCCCAGCTCGGGCACCCCCCACCCCAACACGGGGCCATCTCCCTCCCCATCTGGCCGCAGCATCTCGGCATCCTGGGGGATCCGGAGGGGTGGGAAGGCCGGCAGCGTGCCAGCTCCGGCCAGGTGTTGGTGTCGGGGGCTGCTCCAGCAAGCGAAAGGGATGGAAGGAAGGATGGGAGAGAGGAAACAGCGTTCTGGCGTCCTGGCACGTTTCCTTGTCCGCCGCCGTGCCGGTCCCTTGTAGACTCACAGAATGGGTTGGGTGGGAAGGGACCGTTAAAGGCCACCCCGTCCAACCCCCCCACCATGAGCAGGGACATCTTCAGCTAGAGCAGGCTGCTCCGAGCCCCGTCCAACACAGCCTGGAATGTTTCCAGGGATGGGGCAGCCACAGCTTCTCTGGGCAACCCCAGCCAGGGGCTCACCATCCTTGGCATGAAAAATTTCTTCCTTCTATCTAACCTAAATCTCCCCTCTTTCAGTGTAAAACCGTTCCTCCTCATCCTATGGCTCCGCTCCCTGATCCAGAGTCCCTCCTCAGCTTTCCTGGAGCCCCTTGAGGGACTGGCAGGGGCTGGAATGTCTCCCCGGAGCCTTCTCTTCTCCAGGCTGAACCCCCCAGCTCTCCCAGCCTGTCCTCCCAGCAGAGGGGCTCCAGCCCCCCCAGCATCTCCGGGGCCTCCTCTGGCCCCGCTCCAACAGCTCCATCGTCCTCCCATTGGGACCCCCTAGAACTGGACACAGTATTCCCTGTGGTTTTTCCCCAGAGCAGAGCAGAGGGGGAGAACCCCCTCCCTCTCCCTGCTGCCCACGCTGCCATCGATGTCCCTTGGGATGGCCAGCTCCATCGCCAGCGCATCCGTCACCCAGGGAAGGGCGCAGGCCCAGGGAGCGCGGACACCCCTTCCTTTCAGCTGGGGGGCCATGCTGGCCACGGGCCGCTGCACGCCGGAGCGCCCATGGTGCCTGGCCAACACCGAAGTGGGTTGTCACTTCCTGCCCCCCCTGGCGCCGCCACCGCCATGCACAGCGGAGCAGGAAGCCCGGGCACCCACCTTCCTCCGCTTTTTGGCTACCCCTCGCTTCGGTGTCCCCCCACCGGGGTGCCGGTGATGGAAAACCAGGTGGAGGGGACGATGCCAGCAGCTCCGCTGGCCCAGGGAGGCTCTGAAGATGCGGCTGAGCTTCCCTGCACTGAGCGGGATCCCCCCAAGGATGCTGGAGGGAGAGGCGGGGGACAGGCAGGAACCCCCAGCTCTCCCTGGGGACCAGATGCTCTCCCTGGGATGAGGGAACTGGGAAGAGGCGATGGAGATGTCTGTGAATCCAGGGAGATCCCAGCGGCTGAGGGAGCGGGTTGCGAAGTCCAGCTTTTTTTTAGGGAGCGTATCCTTGCTCCGCCTGGGAGCCGCTGCTGGGGTTGGGCTCCCCAGGGCCTTGGCAGCTCCAAGCTTTTCCCCGGGGATCAGTGGGTTGGTTCGGAATGGGGAGGTGGGGGAGCCTGGCACAGCCCCCCCTTCCCCAGAGCGGAGCGGTCCTGGAGGAAATGAAACCGGCTCACGCGCCCGTCTGCAGCGGAGACGCGCCCGGGGATGCGAGAGCCAACCACCCCCCCGACCCCCCCACGG
>VZSF01010652.1:277641-296497 GCA_013398295.1 Chionis minor | reverse complement strand
GGGGGGGGGAGGGGGGGGAGTGGAAATCCCTACAAAACCACCTAGGTGCTAAAAGGACGTGAATGTAGTATAGGAAGGCGTACGGAAAATCAGTATCTGGAAGTGGCTTCAGTTTCTCTGTGTCCAGAGAAGGGCAACGAAGCTGGTGAGGGGGCTAGAGAACAAGTCTTATGAGGAGCGGCTGAGAGAGTTGGGATTGTTCAGCCTGGAGAAGAGAAGGTTGAGGGGAGACCTTATCACTCTCTACAACTCCCTGAAAGGAGGTTACAGCGAGGTGGGGTCAATCTCTTCTCCCAAGGAACAAGTGATAGGACAAGAGGAAATGGCCTCAAGTTGTGCCAGGGGAGGTTTAGGTTGGATATTAGGAAAAACTTTACCAAAAGGGTTATCGAGCATTGGAACAGGCTGCCCAGGGAGGTGGTGGAATCACCATCCCTGGAGGTATTTAAAAGATGGGTAGACGTGGTGCTGAGGAACATGGTTTAGGGGTGGTTTTGGCATAGGTTTATGGTTGGACTCAATGATCTTGAAGGTCTCTTCCAACCCAAGTGATTTTATGATTCTATGAAACGCTAAGTGAGTGAGGAATGGGACAAACTGCCCCTGGGAAGTGGAAGGTTTTCGTATCGTCGTGTTTTCAGACCAGAGCCAGGTGCCCTCCTGGAAGAGATGCTGCAGCCGAGTACGGTTAACACAGGCCAGAGTAAGTGATCCAATGGCCTGTCGTGCTCCTGATCAGCTTGAATCTGTTCTAAAATACTGTATTATTTTAGGCCCCTGAGACATAGGAAGCTGCTGAATTTCACAGGGATTCCTCAGCAGAGCTGGGAATTGGTCACAGATCTGTAGAGTCCCAGGTCAGTATCTTGGTTCCTTTTTATACATTCAAGTAACACCTTATTTATTTATTTATTTATTTATTTTTATTTGGAGCATCTATCAGGGTCATCAGAACACGTGGTCCCAGAAGAAAGGCATGCAGGTGGCAAAGGACGATTCAGCTTGCAGTTGTCATAGTAAACGCTAGTGCAAGGGCAAATGTATTCCTGATGTTATAACCGGGGTAGAATGGCTAAAAGGAAATAATAATTTGGTAAAGGGGTTGAATGTCAGATTCCTCGTGATTTGTCACTTGGAACAGTTAAAACCTGAAGTTAAAATAACAGTTTATTACCATGTCATGGTTATGTCCAAAAGGCTGTGCTGCTAAGCAGCAAGCCAGTGGATCAGCCAGTGAGTTGAATAATTCTGTGCTTTGTATCCAGTTACATGATGAGGAGTAAATTTCTGATGCTTGAAGAGCTCCTGGCTATGAAGAGTGGGGAAGAACAAGGGTGATGGTCTGCACTGGCAAACCAGTGTAGCTTACTCAGCTCTATGGAGAGACTTTTGGGCTTGCTTCTGGGTGATTTATTACAGTCATGATGGTGTAAGGATGTAAGTGGAGAAAGACTTGCAAGGACAGGGTAATATCAGTTGGTTTAATAGAAGATGTGCTTACAAAACTGAACAAGCTTTTAGGTACAGCAACTCTTCTTCAGGCTTGACTTTCACGTCTTTACAGGTTTCAACAGCAGTGTCCTGGATGTTTTAACCTGCTGCACCTCAAATCTTAGCGTGATGAAAAAAGTGTAGGTGATACTAAGGTAATAGATAGCTTTAGGAAGCTCTTAATTCATGATGGGCAGAAAGGATTCTAGAGACTACTCGCTTTTTCAGTTGTGTAGTAGGTACTGTGGGTGTATCTGCTTTGCTTGTATGAGATACTGAAGGTGTATCTGTATATATACATGGCTCTATTCAGAGATGAATCATGAGATATTCAGCCATGCCTGACAAAGTTGTGGTTAATTCTGAGTGCATTTGGCAGCAGTTCTTTAACAGGAGCCACTCAGTGCTGCAGTCTGTGCTGTAGCTGCTGCTTCAAGAGACTCCTGTTGTTTGTTTTTAATTACACTAGCTTTTCCTTCAGTATATCTGTTATTTCTTGTCTTCATTCTGAATAAAATATAGTTACCCTCTGTACCAGACAGCTTCTTGCACTGCATTTTTCTTCCCCTATAGATTGAAGGTAAACAGGTATTCCTAAAGTAATGGCAGTATAGTTTTTAACCCGTGACAACTGTCTTAAGAGATTTTTTTTTATGTTGCTTTTAGTGGAAGCTTTTATGTGGCACTCCTGCAGTTCTCTGTGTGTATGTATCTTTTTTTTTTTTTCTGTTTGATTCAGTCTGTATTTATGTTAGCATAGCAAAAAACATAGCTAGGTGGCAAAACAAGAAAAAAGTACAGCATATGGACAGTATTAAAATATACTTTATTTGTTACTACCTGCTGAGATTTTGTGGAAAAAAGCTGGCCCAGATGGTGGTTTGCCAACTTCTGCTCTTTTCCCCTAAAGTAAAGCCTGAGGAGTCCTTGCTAACCACTTGAAGCCTCTCTAAATTTTTTGGACACTTAAGCATGTGAGGGGAAAAACCCTTGTGATTGTCTTATTTGTACTGCGTATAGAGATACTAGTATTTGAAGTTCATAGATCTGAACTTAAGTCATTTAACCGAAAAAAAAAAAAAGGCATTTTATTGTTTTGATTTCCTGAAAAACTGGTGTAAGGTAAAAGTTGTAAATATTTTCAGTGTGGTTGGCACTGAAAGCTGGAGACAATTGCAGGAGCTGGCGAGACTCTTTAAAGGATACCTGGTTTCTTACTCCTAAGCATGAAGTAGGTGCAGCAGCTGCCCTAATTTGTGTGGTTCATGGCTAGTAAAGGGTACCCGTTCTCATCTCTATACCTTTTTGCTTAAGTATGTTGAGGGATGAATCCATTTTAAGTGCTACGCTTAGTGTGGTGTTATAGAAGAACACTTGCAATCTCTAAGCTTAAGTTCAGCAGCCTAATAACTTACCTCCCTGAGTACTTATTAGGGTGTAGCCTGTTTTGGTATTTTTTCCCAGCAAGTAATTTCTGAACGGTGACTCTAACGTATACCTCTGCACTGGCAATAACACTTCATCATGCTTATTTTTCAGTATCGGTAGACCTTGATGCAATTTGCTGGAGTGTTTTCTTTTGGTGTACTCACATCTGGGCATCTGAAGCTGATTAAAAGCAGCACACATCAACAGAATTCATCAATTTTTAAGCAAGCGAGCATTTGATCCAAAAGATGTCAGTGAACTCTGGTTTTGGCAGAATTGCACAAATCCTGCAGCTAGGAATGCTTTGCTGCACATGCTGAACTTTGAGTCCCCAGAAGAGCATGCCAGGAATGAGTTTGGCCAAAGGTATGATGTCAGATTGTAAGAAGCCCCTGATGTCACAGCAGGAGGAGACATTTGTGACAGGGTTATTTGACTGACGAGAAGAGGTATTCTAGTATGCCAGGGTAGAGAGAGACATTCCCACGAGTGTAAGTAGTATTTGGTAGTTATCTGGGGTCTCTCATTTGCTGAGCAGGTTGTCTGTGTTTGTATAAATACCGGGCAAACTGGGCTGCTAAGTCTGATTCTGCTTCTTCTGTGACAGGTGACTTTTGATACAAGCAGTCATTTTAGTGAAGGAGCCGTAAGAAAGTGAAGGAGCCATAAGAAAGAGAAGCCTGGAAGGACTAAAGCTGCAAGAACAGGAGCGCGTTCGAAAAAGGGGGGAAAAAAAGAGAGGGGGTTGAAAGGTGAGAGTGTGTTTTTAGAGAATGTCCCATTTTCTTGAGATTTGTTACACTACGTCATACTGAGTAAAATCCAGGAAGAGTAGCTAATGTGAAGATCCAGGCTTTGAGGAAACAGGAGTCAGAGAATACTATGTAGTTCTTAATTTATTATTTTAATTTATATGTTACTGTCAGAAAGAAAAGCATCATGATAATTCTGTGTGTAAGGCATCAGATGGAGGGGTGTGGGTTATCAGAAGGGCTGGACTAGTGACATGCTGAGGTCCCTTTCAGATTGGATTGTTCTCTGATTCTGTGGGCCTGGAGTGAAATCGGGGAGCTGTTGCTCTCAAATTGGTCTGAGGCATGATTGCTTAAGATTCTGCATGTGGGCTTTCTGTATTGCTCTATGTTGCAACATCACAAATTAATTCCTTTATGTCCTGAACTAAGATTAATGTGATGTACGTTTCTAGGTGCCTCCCAGTTGACTGGGAGGTCCAAAGCTAGAGATGGAGACTTTTCTGCCTCTCCCTCTAGCCCTTTTTACGTGTTATTTTTTCATTGTTGTTATCTTTAGGACAGTGTTCTTAACTTTTTTGTATGAGCAATAGTAGTATATTGAAGTTTTAATTCTGTAGTTGTATTTGGATGGGGTCCTAAACTGTCACTAGTAATTAATCATGTTGCACACCTTCATGTCCTAAAAAACCCAACACTTAGAATGCAGATCATAGCAACTGTAATGCTAAGTCTCTGAAAACATTGCTATGCTTCCATTGTTAATACCCTCTTATTCAAATACTTTAAAAAATACTTTGAAACGCTTTAAGTGTATGTAAATAATATGTAAAGCAAAAGCTGCGTGTGCAAGCAAAGCAAAACAAGGAATTCATTGACCACTTCCCATCGGCAGGCAGGTGTTCAGCCAGCCCTGGAAAGCAGGGCATAATGGTTACTTGGGAAGACAAATGCCATCACTCTGAACGTTCCCCTTCCTTCTTCTTTCCCCAGCTTTTTATTGCTGAGCATGACGTCATATAGTATGGAATATCCCTTGGGTCAGCTGTCCCGGCTATGTCCCCTCCCAAGTTCTTGTGCACCCCCAGCCCTCGCTGTGTTGGGGTGGTGTGAGGAGCAGAAAAGTCCTGGAGTGTGTGTAAACACCGCTCAGCAGTAACGGGAACATCTCTGGGTCATNTTAGAATGCAGATCATAGCAACTGTAATGCTAAGTCTCTGAAAACATTGCTATGCTTCCATTGTTAATACCCTCTTATTCAAATACTTTAAAAAATACTTTGAAACGCTTTAAGTGTATGTAAATAATATGTAAAGCAAAAGCTGCGTGTGCAAGCAAAGCAAAACAAGGAATTCATTGACCACTTCCCATCGGCAGGCAGGTGTTCAGCCAGCCCTGGAAAGCAGGGCATAATGGTTACTTGGGAAGACAAATGCCATCACTCTGAACGTTCCCCTTCCTTCTTCTTTCCCCAGCTTTTTATTGCTGAGCATGACGTCATATAGTATGGAATATCCCTTGGGTCAGCTGTCCCGGCTATGTCCCCTCCCAAGTTCTTGTGCACCCCCAGCCCTCGCTGTGTTGGGGTGGTGTGAGGAGCAGAAAAGTCCTGGAGTGTGTGTAAACACCGCTCAGCAGTAACGGGAACATCTCTGGGTCATCAGCGCTGTTTTCAGCACAAATCTAAACCATAGCCACATGCTGGCTAGTGTGAAGAAAATTAACTCTACCCCAGCCAAAACCAGCACACAGCTTCAACTTTAATTTTTAGAACAGTGGAAGGAGTCTCGTAATATCTCTTAAATGGGACCCTCGTGCTAATGTGTAGGGGAGATGTGTTAACTCAGAATTAGATCCAAATGATCAGTCTCTAGTTGCGTCCTTGGAGACAAACAATGATGTGGCTCTGCCACTGTGGCGTTGCTTATAAAGGAACCCCTAGAATGCAAAGCATTGGAAGAGAGAAAGAACTTTCTAAACATGTGTGTCAGTTGGATGCATGTAATTTCTGTGCCATGTTTGGGGTTTTTTTTTTAAACATGTTATTCTTACAAACAAGATTTCTTGTTAGCCGCATGCGGATTCTTGGCAACTGGTTGCTGCTTCTTAGCACTTCAAAGAGTTCCATGCAGCTCCCCAGGACTCAAAATGTCAAACAAGTATCATCTAAATTGTCCCGTATTGATAATTACCTAGAAAAAGACGTGGTGATGAAAAGAAGTTCAAGAGAGAAAAAAGAAAGCTAAGCTGGAGAGGCGAGAAGAGAGGCAGATAGATGGAGATGAGAAACATCCCCCAAAGCAGCGGAAGGTACCAGCTGAAGAGCAGCAGTGGCCAGAGAATATGCCTGAATGGGAAGAAAGGAAATCCCTGCTAGCTCAGAGAAGAGTGGAGTCTCTCAGACTGCTTACAGTGCTGTTAAACCGTGTGAAAGTAAGACTATTTTAAAACATATTTCAAATTTTGAAGGGTATTTATTAGAGCTGGAATAATTCACTAGACATTTGATGCCTTGATGCTATTCAGAAGAATGCCTTGGGACTGACCAAACACTAAGAAGGCCTGAGGTCTAAGTCTTGTAACAATCTCCATCTTGCCCTGAGAGCAAAGGTAGCGCATTTCCACCCAGAAACTTTGCCTTTAATGCTTGTTTGAGGCCGTGTTGTTACTGAGTAAAAATAGGGCTGGAAGCTGCATCAGCTCTGTTAGACTTGGTCCAGCAAGGCAAACAAGGAGTTTTGGGGTGGGGATGCAAGTGATGCTATCTCTGCTTGTTTTGCTCTCAGGGCTGCAAGAGACAGAATGAAATTGACATGGATTATGCCAGCTGCATTTCTAATAGTCTCTCTTTTATGGCCAACACTAAGATATCAGTTTTATTTCAGTTTGGTTCAGCTAAGGTCTTGAGAAAGTCAACAGAGAAGTGATAAAAATTTGAGTGTTTTGCACACAGATTAATGTTTGGAGGTTTGTTTTAGTGCTTTGGGATAAAAAGTTTTAAACGAAAACCGATGTTTTCATTTCTCAGGGATGCTAACATGGCTTTGTCTTCACTATTTGCCAAGTGAAAATTTGCTTGCAGCTTTTGACAAGTGTATGTTTTCCCCAATCCTTAATGTTAGAAGTATTTCTAAAGGACTATAATTTCCTAAAAGTTGGAAGTCAGAGGCCACCCTTGCCATTCTGCATGACTTTTAAGGCCCTGAAATGTCTGACGCTGCCTTCTTAGTTATGAAGGTGATATGTTAAATAATAAACTTCTATTTTCTTGGTTTCAACCACTTGGAAAGCTTTAGATTGGTTGTATTTGACTCATTTAAAACAATGTATAACAAAACAATTAATTCTAAATAAAATACTCAATCTACAAAAGTGCAGTAATTTTACTGTTGTATGTAATACTACTTGTTGTGATGCTGTGATCAAACAAAGAATAAATATTTCCATATGCAGTTGTAGTGAGAGAGATGAATTGGTTGAAAGGACTACTTTCTTATTTAATTGAGAAAGCAGCTTTCTGAGATGACAAAATGCCTGTATTACTAACCTGGGAATAGCGAGATTGTATGGTTGAGCTCTGAACTAAAACAAACTTATCCCTCACCTGCATAATCCTTCTGACTGTGGGACTGCTTACTTAGGAGTTTGCGGTTTAGCACGCTGTAGCGCTCTGTAAATGTACATAATCATTTTCCTGATTTTTTTTTTTATTTGAAGGATTTTGTGCAGTTGGCAAGTCAAAAAGTGGACCCTTCATTGGGCATAAGGAAGGACGATTCCTTTACTGAAACAGCATTAAAAGACGTACATCAGGAACTGATTAACTGCCATTATCATACGCACAAAGAGGTGAAACATAAGGAGGAGTATGAGTGCCTGTTAACCCAAAAAGGTGGCAGCTTCTGTAGCAAGGAAGGAGATGTGAGTAACCGCCATGCATCTACTTGTCACATAGTCAGGACGGTTGTAAATGATCCCTGTACAGCCCCGAGTTCTGACGGACCGCCGGGCAGAGAGGCGTACGGCTCCTCTGGCTGTGGATCTTTACTGATTACAGTTACACAGGACTGCAGGGTCATCAGATCTCTGGATGGAAGGGGCGACCCGGCCCTGAATGTAGGTCCCACGCAGCCAGTGTCTGGTGAAGGTGGTTGCAAAAAGCAGAAGGTTTATGAGACTGATGAGTTCATCCATTATTTGCTAAACTACTATCAGACACCAGGCTGTGCACGTGCTTGCTTAGAGCCGAAACCCACTGCGAACAAGTGCTGGTGGAAGAGAGTGGTGTCTGATGATGATAGCAATTTCGACCTCGGCTTGAGTAACAAACGCGGTCAGCGCTTCAGAGCAGTGAGTCCTGTTCAAAACCTCAACAAGAGAACTCGTAGTAGCGATAATGACTGTAGACTGGTGATCACTGTTGGGGAACTTGACTCAACAGACACAGTGTTAGAAAACAAGACCTGTGTGGGTAGCTTTGCAAAAAAGTTGCAAGTGCAGAGGAATGACTTGCTGACTGTCGATAACTTACCACATGCTGGACTGAATCATTCTTTGGATTGCATTGCTGTTAGTCATGATAAGGAATTCAAACAAGAAGGTGGTAGTGATGAAGGTACCGCACCATATAAGACATGTAGATCTGCTTGCAGATTAAAGGATTTGTTGGAAGAGATCAGTGATTCCAAGTGCTTTAGAGAGGCATGTAGCAGCTCGATGAAGAGAACAGAAAGAAGGTGTGAAGAAATTTACAGCAATTGTAATAAAGGGTGCTTGCCTGCCGGAGCTGGGGAAAGAAAAATACTGGTTTACCTTAAAAATGTAACTCTGGAAGGTCAAGAAAAGGAAAGCAGCAAATGTAGCTTCTGTTCTAATTCTGTCCATGAGGGCTTAGGAAGGCAGCATGAACATAAGCTTAAAAAGTCATGCAAGAGGTCTGGTAGTAAATTAAGACACGAAGGACAGAAAAGTGAGAGAGAATCCAGGGAAGAGGAGAGAAATGCTCACAGAATGAAGAAAAAGCGAAAAAAGCTTTCTTCTAATCTTTTCTCTGATGAATGTGGCTTTTCAGAGACGGACACTTGCATGCAGCTGGAGTCGCTCAGAAAGATACAAAGAAAATGTAAGAAAATGCTCCACAACAAAGTGAAATTCAAGGCACTTCACACTGCCATGGAAGAACGAGGTGTTACCCCTCACGATGGCTCGCCAGTTCAGGAGACCCTCCTGAGGACAGGTGAGAAGGAGGGACACCAGAACTAAGGTGACTGAATTCAACAGGTCTTTGGCAGGTGAGGTTAGTTGCTGCAGTTCTTACAGTGATGAATGGTAAGTGTTTTTTAAAAGAGTTTTTAGAAGTATAAACATGGTGTAAAAAAAAAAAGAGTGTGACTTCTCTACAGTTAAAGGTTTGTTCAGTTTATCTCAAAAACACTGTGCTGCTGCAGCTGAAGAGTAGTATTTGTCTACTTCAATTGCATAGCAAAGCATCTGTCATGGGCATCAGCAGATAGATGTTATTCTCTTAATAATATGCGTACTAACAACTCAACATGCTTTAATGTTGTTCAGAAGCTCAGTATGGGGCACATCTGGGTGGAAAGTACTGTCTGAAGTTAGTGGATTTATATACAGGTAGTCATCTCATCTCCGTACAGGATTGCTACGTTTCTGGCTATTGTTTCTCCCAGCCCTTTTACAATTTACAATGTTTTCAGTTTGTCGGTGGATACTGTACAGCTACCTCCCTGTACCCTTTCCTTCCCTGGCCCCCAAAAACTCTTTTGTAGTAACTTTTTCATATACTTATCTACAGGAGGTGAGAGGACATTAATGTTGAGAAGAGAGATGGATGCAGATGCCAGAGGATGCCCTCTATTTCCTCTTGAGATAATTCAGACAAACCCCCGTTCAGATACATTCTGTGGAGCAGAGCCCAGAAGAGGATGCTGAACAGCTACTATATAATGGCTCTTAAGTTTTTATATAAAAGTGGGAGAAGAAAGCCCTTTGACTGTTAAAAGGTATATGAAATACTCGGAGGTTTTTTGCTTGGTTAGAATATCTAACTGGTGTAGTGAGCCACAAAACCAGAATCTGTGTTTGCCTTTTGGGTAACAGAGGACCAAAACTTTCCCCAGGGACAGACAAACTTTAATGGACCAGTTGCTAAGAATTTGAAAAGTTACAGATTGAGATCTCGGAGCGTTATATTCTGATTAAATGTAGGGAACCATGTAAATATCAAAGTTACAGTATTTAGTAATAATGAGTTATTGGAAAAAAACATAGCGATATAAATCTTAAAGCAAGCATACGAAGTGCCTCCTCAATCAGTTCATTAAAATTATAGGACTGGAAGGTGTGGGGGACATTTATACTCAATCGTGTGATGTAATAAATTTTCAAATATGGAAAAAAACCCATCTTCTGTAAAACCCGCACTGGAAAAATGCTCGTTTTCTATCTGTGATTCTAAAAGTGTTTCTGAAAACTTGCTGGTGTTTAGGAGGACGGGTTTCATTGAACATGGGCTAGAGGTAGTGCTTCCAGGAATCAGAATGATTGTCAAATCAAAACTCTGAATGTTAGATGGTGAAAGGGCAATGCTTGTCAGCATGCTGACAGTCCCCATATATATATATATATGCAGGTTGAAAATTTGTTCACAAGATTTCAAAATGTGCTCCTTTGAAGGCACATGGAGTGAGATAGCTATTTAGTATGAGTTTCCTTACAAACAATTTCCAGAGGAATTGTTAAATGTTGTAAGATTTGTGCTGCATGTGGGTAAAAATGTGAAAATGCCGCCTAGGAGCTTGAGTTATATCCATATTTATTCAGCTGCCTATATTTAGAAGACAGGTACAATTGCTTTTGGACAAAGTCCCTTAGCAAGATATAGAGGACCAGTTCTAAGTTCAATACGTTAATTATTTCAGCTTTAATTTTAGTATGCTTTATTTATTACATGTCAATATACTAAGTTAATGTGATGATGTTGCTTTCATTACATAAAATCCTACCCATGTTTGTAAGTTCTGCTCTAATAAATAGTAATTAAAAAAAAATAATTGTAATTGTTCATGGTAGATAGGTTTTCCCCCAGTGTTCAATACTGGCAATTCCTACAGGCTTCTAAGCCAGATTTTACCAATCTTCTCTGTTCACATGTTCAGATGTTGAGTGCCTTTTCAGGGTCATGAATGACAAATGGTTGCTACTCAAGATACTGTTAATGTATTACTTTTATCTAAAAAAATCTTATTTTCTTGACATAAATATTTTCTACCTATTTTGGAGAACGTTTATGCCCCCGTAAGTCCCCTTTTTAGTATTTTGTAGAGTTACAATGAAGATCAACTGTAGTATCTGTTGACCATGTAAAATGTTTCAGTTGCACTGATACGACATACCAAGGATATTTTTTTTTCTATGCAATATTTGTGGATTAAAAATTACAAAACTTCCCCCTCTTGTCAATCCATAGATGGTTCTGTGTCCATAAGTACCCATTTCCCATGAGACAGGCCTTTCAATTACAGGTGAGGAAGTATTTCTTTTTGTTAATCTGGGGGAGCAGGAACTAAAGATTTCCTTTGGTGTAAGTTTCCAGTGTTTTATCAACATGTTGTCACAATATTCAATAACAAATAAATACGCCAGTTCTGTAATTGCTTCTTGCGTTCACCTATCTTGATTGAAACTGATCAAGCAAATCCTCTATCTCCAAGTCTTCATTCCATCTAAAACATTGTTAGTAAATAAAATGTGTGCATTTTTAAAATGTGAGACACCACTGTAATCTTCACACTGAAACAAAACTTTTGTTTCCTGTTTGTTTACAGGTGGCATTATGTAGAGCCAGTTTTCAGGTGTTTTAATATTAATTCCTTCTTTTCCTATCAACACACTTAATTTGAGCCCCATTGTTTCATACACTGGACTGTTTAGTATAGTTTTATTATCCTGAAGGCTAATCTTTAAAGACAGACGTAAGTTTGCTTTAAAACTTTTCAAATAGTGTTGGAAATTAAATTTCAATAGTCACAGGAACAAATGTCATCTCAAGTATGAAAGTTACAGAATGTTTAGACAATCAGAACGTTGATTAGGTGAACAGATGTGTTAAGAGCAGCATTTATATAGTTCAGCAATGGAAATGTGTAACATCACTGGCATAATTTCACACCTTTCAGTTTGAGCCCGGTGTGTGCTGTTGCACTCAGCTGGCATTTCAAGAGGTTGGTTTTTTTATGGCAACACTGTTTACTCTGATGTGTATGAAGCAGGGCCCCGAGACTGCAGATTGCAATCAAATCTGACTTTCTGTACAAAACTAACATAAATGCTTCCTAGCAGAGCTGGGGAGAACAGAAGTCTTCTGAAGGGAGCTGTCTGAACTAAGCTTGTTATGAGGCATACGTGGCCAGTTGGTTGTACCTCGTGCTGAATGAAGAAATCAAAATCCTACAGGCTGTTTTTAAAGCAGAAATGCACATTACCCATTATTATATCAGTCCATCTGCTTGTAATACAAGAATACAGCAATTATGATGGAAAGTCCTTTCTTCTTCATCCAGGCGATGCATAGAAACGCCTCACCTTTTGTAAAACCCCTTACATAACTCTGGAGATAAGCGTTTGTTCCTGAACTTCTGTTTGTTTCCCTGAAACAGCATGAAGTAAGAGCTAAGAGAGGTGATTAAGAGCAGGTAGAGTCCAGACAAAAGACTGAGTTGTACAAAGCAGCTGACAGCATGCCAGAACTGGTTGGGAGATGCTACTCCCAAAATTGTTTTGATTTGTCCTAGAGCCCCTTACCTAAGCGCTTGACACGTGTGAGGAAAGGGTGTTGGGACACTTCAGATGAGGCAGGATTGCTGACCATCTCTGCCCTTAGTTGGTCATTGTGTCCTACTTGGTTAATGTACAATCTGTTAAGCTCCCTGGCATGGTTCTTTTTGCTTAGCTGTTGCAGCCAGTCACTGTCGAAGGAAGGGATCAAGTTGCAATGAGCAGTAAAAAAGCTAAAACTCATCCATTTTAGAAGAAAATAAAATCCATGTCTACTGCTTTATAAAACTACTGCTTTTGTGACTCACTTCTTCCCCTTTCACAATAAATCCTCTTTGTTTTCCCTGAAAAAATAGCTTTAACAAAGTATAATATGTCCTTCCCAAGAGGCACGGATGCTTAATGTTAAGCTTTGCTGTGTGTTACTGCCTGTTTTCTGGGTAGTTTTTGTTATTCTTTGTGATGCATTATGCTGTAACATATAGATTAATACTTAAAATCGTGTTAGTTCCTCAGGATACGTTATGGACTAACTGGAGCCCAGATGGTTGGTCCACTGAAGGGCGGGTTACAGCCTTCCAAAGCTCCAGCTTTCGCAGTTTTCACCATTACGTGGGCCTTTTTATGCCTACCTGTGTTTTTGCAACAGCAAAGGATATTATACAACAGGAACATGTTCTAAATTTAATATTCTGTTAAAGTTACACCACAGACCTGTATTTACAGGCATTCAGCTTAGAACATACTATACTCAATCTATGCATTGGATAATGTAAGGCATTGGAGAAAGACAATATAAAACCTGAAACAGTGGGAGAGGATTAAGTATCACGTTTAGTTGCAGGAAATAAAAACAAACCTCAGCATTATGCAAGAGTATTTTATTTTCTGCCTTAAACAAATAAAAAAGCACAATTTCTGATTTGAGGTAAACTGTTAGTAGTAGTTTGCAACGAGTATAAATGTCCCTAAAAATAAAATAGCAACACAAAAGTTCATTACAAGATTTACACGTGTCTCTAAGACCTTCATTAGGTAGTTCACAAAGTACCACTTTATGTAAGGAAACAACTGCACTCTTCATTGGAAGGCCCAGCGTAACCAAAAGAAAACACCGTGACAGTGTTAGGACTGAGGCAAAGTCATTTGTTCTCACCACAGATGGTTTCGGGCACTTTAACATGTCGTGTCAGCTTGTTTATGAAAGCTGCTGCTGTTGTGCAACGTGCTCCTACTTCCGATCAATGCTGCCTAGTTTACACCTTCCCACTCAGGACTCAGTTCATCATTTTTGTCGTGTTGCCAGATCGAAACAACTTGGCTGAACCAGAGAAATTAAATACAGGGAACTATACCAGACAGGCACCCAGGCAGAATCACCTGGACCAGAACACCTTCACGAGTGATCAGCAAATCATTAGTTATCTCCTTGGAATTTCTAAGAAAGTTTTGCAGAAGTATTTTGGATGACGAAGGAGCACATTTACATTTTCCCCTTGGTCAAATCCATTTACCCAGCCCTCCTCCAGTAGGAGACTAGGTTACATAGTTGGAACAAACCTAGTAATTGGGCATAGATGTGAGCCAAGAGAGCAAATAAGTAAAGAGCAATTCAAAGGTCAGGTCTCCCAGGTATAGCATTGCTGGTTACGCATGAGATTGTGCCGTTTCTTTTAATGGCAACATTCCAAAGCAACAAAGGGCTCAACACAGAAACGGCTTACACCACCTTATTTTATTTGGTACAGGAAACCTGTGTAAGTTACATTGACCAGTAACATTTTTCTGCTAGTTCAAGCCGCAGGTACAAGAGCATTTGTTAATCATGCCAGACCAGCATGTCTTTTTTAGGCCTAAGAATCAATAGCAGCTGATCTTCCCCATTCAATATCATTTCATTAAAATTCGCAGAGGAGTTTTACTAAGGAAAAGTGAATGAATAGTGGTCCAGTCGCGTCACACTTCATGGTGTACCTGTTATTTAGGGATGCTTAGTTACACTCGATATCTAAACCTTTGTAACACTTCAGATGTGCTTTAGAAGTAAACAAAGAATATGAATCCATGCATAATTATGCATGACTGAATACGCCAAGTATTCATCAGTCCTTATTAATTTGTTAAGTATCTAAAAGTGATTTAACCCCTCAAAATTTTTAATCTTTTCTTAAAGCAGTTAGTGTTTCATCTGTAAGCTGCTATGTAACTCCTTAAAAGCCAAATTATCTTACATAATATTGGATTACATTGCATCACAAATGAGTATGATGCTTCATGGAAAAATAAAATGCAGTCCTTTTTCTAAAGGAATTACAACCCAAGGCCCAGATCCTGCAGAAGCTAACACAAAACAAGATTTAGTGGAATCTGTGTTGCATATGCAAAGTTACTCTTGTGCTTGTGTCCACAGTGATAGGTTGTTAATGAAAAACTGGATTTCAACCTACTCTGCACTAAATGGTGATCGAAGAAAAACAGTAATAGTCCTTTATTGCTAAAACTGCAGTTTACTTTAGCACAGACATTTTTCATGCATACTTCAGATTATGCAAGTTTAAAGGAAGACAGATCTTAGATCTTTTGTAGTTTACCACTGAATTTGAAAAGGAAACCTTTGAAAAAAACCAATTCACTGTAACTCTGGACCTTTTATAAGCATTGCTGCTGTTTTAACTTGTAAAACAGAAGTGGAATGTTACAAACGATCCTTTACAATTCAGAAACATATTGTTCCTCACTGCACTCTCTAGTCTCTCTTTGCATCCTGGGCATCTTTTTCTTCTTCATCAGAGTACACAGTGGGCTCCTCCCCTTCCTTCAGCAGCTTACCAACATGGTGATACTTAACTGTGAAAAAGAAAAGAATCCCAGTTATTATTCTGCCCTGAAGATGTACCTTTTTTAACTCCTATGTCTATTTACTGAATTAACAAGATGCCTATGTTACAATAAAACAGCTCTGAGCAACATGTTCAAATGCTGAGGGGAAGGAGAAAAGCTGAAATCAACTTCCTGAACTACTATTAATGTTGCACTAAGTGTAAGAAACATACAAAATGAATTTAACTATAGTTCTCCTTCTATTGCCTAAGCCAAAAGATGAATAAATGTAAAGACACACTTAATCTGAGGGACTCATCCAGCTAAAGAAACAAAATCGTGGATTAGATTATTTCTCTTGCCAACTTCAAAGCTAGTTTTTCAATCAATGGCTTGTTAGAATATTTACGTTATATATTATACAGGCACGCACATACGTGCCCACACATACACAACTTTCAAAGGTTTTTATTTTTTGTAATATATGTTGAAAATATCCAGTAGAACAGAACAGAGATCCTTTCTCCCAAAGATAAAGATGGATCTGTTATCCGGTTATGCAGCTAAGCCTCTGCCTTATTTTACATCTCTTCTTTGAGCATGTAAAAAAGCCAAGATCATGTACATGCCAGAACTGAGAGCTAGGCTACGTTGCCCATCTTCAACAAAGCAAAAGATGTTTCTGACTACAGGTACATCGGACTAGCACTGTTGTTATAATTAATAAGAATTTGAAGCAACTAATTGCCCAATTTACTAGAAACACAGTGATAAAAAGAGTCCTGATGCATGACTCTTGAAAAGGTAGATTTAAACCCTAATTTGAGTCAGATATTTGGTAGCATAGTTCTGGTTTCTGCAACATGCTTGTTAGCATCACAAAACAGCCATTCAGTGTGGCGTGATTAACACTCTTGATTAAGACAGGAAGAGCGCCAATATAGTAGGGGCACATCAGGTCAGGACTGAGACATTATTCTAATGACATTATGTGGAGGAGAGCTCTATTCCAGCTAGTGTTAGTAAACCTTTAATGCTGAACACTAGATTTAGAAACAAGGGGGAAAGCTCCAAGGGGAAAAGGCAGTTTGAACTTTGAAAACTAGTCTGAACAGTCTTCAAAGCTCAAAAATCCCAAGAAGCAATGATTCAAATGTTACTTTTATTTACTTTAATTTTTATTTCTGAGAAGCTGAATGGGACATAAGCTTCATTTTTCAGAGCATTAAAATCTAATCATCTCTATAGATGGGGTTTTAACTGCATCAAAAACATGCTCTGAGTTTCCAGTTCTTGTCAACTTTTTGGCTGGTCTTACAGATGTTATCCTATGACATCTCTCCTTCAGTTCTGTAAGGAGCAGAGGCAGGGGGAACACTGAAGGAAAACCTGACATTTCTCTTAATTCTTTTGAGTAGCAGTAATTCTAGTAATACTTAGTAAACTGAGGTATTAACTCAAGTTTCCAGCTGGCAAGAGCCTTTTAACCATAGCTTCCCTTATTACACACTAGTTAGCTACTTCTTTGCAAACAGCTTTAAAATTGCTTACAAGTGAATTGTGACTCCCAGTCCCTCAAGGACTCTTGCTGTGTAGCATCGAGATCAGAGAGGTCATCATAGTCATCCCTCAGAGCCTCCTTATCCAGGCAAAAAGTGGCCAGACCTCGGGATGCATCTCTTCCAGCAAAAATCCCATACGGGCCATCTTTAAAATAAAAACATCAGCAGCATTATTACAGAGCAAAATTACATTATTATATACAGAAAGGATGCTGTATGATCTCCATGGATCAGAGTCCCCAGACAGAAATAGATGAGTTCCTACCCTGACCTGTGGGGTCAGAAGTGCCTCAAACTTCTGAAATGTTTTAAAGTTTTATTCTACTTGGTAATAAAGGAAAAAAGAAGAGGACAAGAAACAAAACCACCGGAAGAGAGATTGATTTTGTGGAAACATCAGGACAAATGAACCACACGAAGGTGCATGGAACACACAGACAGGGTAAGAATAAGTGTACAAACTGGGAAGCACATCTTCAGACACAGGAGATTTGTAAGTCTGAGGTGAAATGGAACTTTTCTAAGAGATACTCCTTAGTTAAAGAGCTGAAAGGATGACTTGACAGAAAGTGTGGTGGAGATACCAGAAATTACCAACTTGGAAGAAACATCTATTAAAACTTTCAAAATGCAAGATGAACTCAAATGATCAAAACACACAACTCAGTGATATCTTATCAAGATGGACTCTTCCTAAACTTCATTAATGATTAACTGATTTGCATGACAAGCTGAAAATGGAGATATCACATGTTGCAACTACACACTGAAAGTTCTTCTTAAGGGAGCTTAAAGAAGTTTGATGTGAACTCTGGTTATTATAGGAGCACGCCATCTTCCATACCTCCCAGAGTGAGCTTTTTCCTAAATTCATCAAAAGAATCTTACTTTCCCATTAAAATGAAAACCAAAGTAGCCAGACACTTTGATGAACCATTCAGCAGTTAGCAAATTAGACACAACGGGCAGCTTTTACTGTTGTCAACAAAGGCAGCGTCCAAAGCATAGTCCTTAAGTCAAGTTGCACAAATACAAAACTGCACATCTTACGCAGCAGTACGTATCATCTTGACTGCTGCAGAATGCAACATTACAGTCCAGCATCATTCAGCGACAGCCTCCAGTCTGTGTTTGGACCAAAAGTAACAACCCCATCATGCTTCTGAGGAGGTCTGCAGTATTGTCCTTGTCTCCGAGCGGCAGTGGCAGCTCACTGCTGCAGCCACCAGCTATCTGGATGGCTCGGGAGCGGTTACGCCAGAGAGATCCTGGTACAAATTAGCAAGCCTCAGTGAGGCTTTTTAACAGGAGGCCTTTGTTAGAAATAAAACCCCATGCCCTAGTGGAGGTGATTAAACTCTTACACCTGGGTGCACATCGTCCCACTCACCTCATCACCAGCTGCTCTGCGCAGCTATTTCAATCTTTGCACGTTTGAACGGCCAACGCTCCTGATAGGAAGCTCGTTTAATCTAAATTTCTAAGCATTTAGTATAAATATTATGCAATAGTGATGTCCAGGAAAAGTTGGCAATGGAATGCAAACGCTGGTAGAACACTTTGCTCCTGCTGCCCAGCATCAGGCAAAGGCACCCGAGGCCAATGAAGCCGCCCGACCCAAGAGCGGCCACAAGCCCTGCCGGCGCCGGCGGTGCCTGTAACGTGCCCTGGGAAAACGGAGAGAGCGATGGAGCAACACAGGCTGCAAAAGCCGGAGTTTTTACAACACCGAGGCCTGACTCCGCAGCCCGGGCGGGAGCGGGAACCCTGCGCTCCGCCTCCCCGGGGCAGGCAGGTCCCACGGGCCGAGCTGCGCCCACCCTTCCCGGCTCCGGGAAAGGCCGAGTCCTTCCCCAAACCTCCGGGCCGCCAGCGGGGCCGAGGGGGCGCGAGCAGCCCCCGCCAGCGCTCGCCCCGCAGGCCGGGAGGCGGGTCGGGCACTATCGCGGGGCCCCGCCGACCCCGCGCCGCAGGGAACCGGCCCCCCGCCGGCACCCGCGCTCCCCG
>VZSF01010652.1:172047-270572 GCA_013398295.1 Chionis minor | reverse complement strand
ACGGGGAGGGCAGGCGGTAACCGGGAGGGCGCGCACGGCCCCATGCCGGGCGGCTCCGTGGCCGCTGCCCCGGCAGGGAGAGGAGTCCTGCCCGCCGCTCCCGCCCCCCCTGCCGCCGCGCCGGTGAGAGCTCCTCGCGTCGGGCTTTGCCCAGGCGGAACCCTCTGGGCTCGGCAGTAACGGGATAACGCGAACAAGCGGGTGTTTTGTGGCGTACGCGAGCGGCGTGAGCTTTCTGTGATGCGCTCTTTGTTCACCGACTGCTGGCTAACGTCTCCTTACTCCTCCTGTGGGCTCTGTCGAGCTAAACGGGCATACTCATNGTATCCCTGAAGTAGGGCCTGTTATTTCTCTGCTGCTGTGGGGGAGTGCTCGTTCTGCTACAGAGCACCTCAATCTGGATACGAACTGAGGACCGGCTTCAACATAAATAGCGTGAAAGGTTGGGAGAAGGGAGGTATCAATGAAGGAGGGTGGTAGAGTTTGCTAATGAAGGTGGGTGGTGGAGTTTGCTAGCTGTAACCTTGCAACCTTGTAGTTGCAGAAATGCAACAAGGAATGTGTGGATTCTCATCTCGTTTTGAGTTTATTGAGCTGAAATCTGCTTTTAACACCCCTAGTTGAAGCCCTTTCGCTGCCTTGCCTTGGTCAGCTTTACTCGGGCAGCCAAATCTGAAGCAGCGCAGACGAGCTGGGGGTGAGCGAGTAGGAAGAAGAAAGCAGCAGCAGCAGCAGCAGCAGCAGGGACAGACTTGCTTTTTTCTCCCCGAAATCGTCTCGGTGTGTCGTTCCATTAGAAACACTTCCAGGTGCACGCCGAGTGTCTGCCTGGTCGGAGCGGTGCCCGGGAAGCCTCGGCGATAGCGCCGGGTGCCGCTGGGCGGCGGCGGCGGGTGCGGAGCGGCGCGGGGCGNCTGCCCCGGCAGGGAGAGGAGTCCTGCCCGCCGCTCCCGCCCCCCCTGCCGCCGCGCCGGTGAGAGCTCCTCGCGTCGGGCTTTGCCCAGGCGGAACCCTCTGGGCTCGGCAGTAACGGGATAACGCGAACAAGCGGGTGTTTTGTGGCGTACGCGAGCGGCGTGAGCTTTCTGTGATGCGCTCTTTGTTCACCGACTGCTGGCTAACGTCTCCTTACTCCTCCTGTGGGCTCTGTCGAGCTAAACGGGCATACTCAACCTACAGACTTGCAGGCTTTCTGTGTCAGGTCTCTGCATTTTACCCCCTAAAACCTATGTGAGTTGGTTTTAAACCATAGTTTTAACCTATGCTAGTTAGCTGGAGTAGTCATGGTGATTAATAGGAGCTGGACTTCATTTTGTCTTTTTCATTGTTAGTGGAATTGTTGGCTGTCCCCCAGATGCGAAGTCTTAACACTGTTGTTGGGGACTGGGAGAATCCGTGTGATCTCAGAGCGGGTATGCAGGAGTGATGTGAGAGAAGTAGAATGGTCTTGTGAAGGGAGCAGATCAGATCCATAACCTGTAGTAGAAAGAAAAGACACCCACTGTGTTGTTTCTTCCATGATTATGTTGCTGATACACTCCACAGTTTAAGAGCTTGGTCCTACTAACAACTGTGTGCAGAAGTAAAGCCTTAATTACGTCACAGCTTTGGTGAATTTCCTATGATAACTAACCTTGTGCAAGTGGCAGTGGCTCACGTAAGGGCAAGTGCTTTCCTCAAGGTAGCAAGCTACAGGCAGGGCATGAGCACAGAGTATCCAAGAATCCCAGGGGACCATGTCCAGTCTTTTCCATAGTCTAGTCCAGCTGCTTCCTTGGAAATGTCATTCAAAGTGTCCCTTTCCGCCATTGTGTCGTGTCCTTGCACCATATCCTACAGCGATCTCTGTGTGAGTGGATTCCTCTCCCTAGACCCACGCAGTCATCAGAGCTTGTCTGATGCAGGTTTGGATGAGGCTTTATTCATTTCAGATTGGAGAACTGGAAAGAGGTAGCCTTGTACACACATTCTGAACTGCTTGGGATTACACTCACTGTAGATCTTTTACACTTTGTGTTGTCCTTCTGGTGTTTGGTGGAAACTGAAGGAGGTTATAGGTAACTTGGAGTATACTGTTAGGAACCTTTAAAAGGTTCAGAAAGGCAGGTTTGGTGGCATTAACTTTTATTAACAGCTTCATCAACATGAATTTTCTATTTCTTTTTCTCTCATACAATATAATAAATGATAATTAGTACTCCAGTACCTTTGCAGATATATTTGAGTTTCTCATCTTATAATGTGCATTTGTCTTGCTGTTATAAAACAAATACAATGAAACATTAATTCAGTGATTTCATGGGCATGGAGTCAGTTTTTGCACTGTTTGGTTGACTGGCTGTTTATAGTTTGAACTTCTAACTGTATAAGCTATATATAGCTGTATGTACAGACCAGTACATTGTTTGTGCTCCAGGCCTATTCCCAAACAATATTGCATCTGAAAAGTTGTGTTGACTTAGTGAAATGGCTCAGCTGTTTCTAAAGAGTGTCGGTAGGTGACTTATCACCAGATCAACACAGTTACACTTCTCCAGACTGAGCTCCTACAAAGTCATAAAAAAATGCAGCCCTGTTGCACAGGTGGGGGGTGAGGTTTGCAAGGATTCCAGAACTATTCAACCCAACAGAGAATTTGGGCCCATATCTATAAAATTCAAAGTTGGCTTGGTTCTTATTCACTGTAGTATAAGAAAGTGCAAAGCACTTCTTACCTTGGACTTTATAACTGGCTCAAGTTTAGTATATATATAGATTTATGCAATTATGTGTGTTTATAAATGCTTTTTCTACTATGCAAAACCAAATTACTTGGAGTTTATATGAACCAAAAGTCAACTCCCCCATTTTTTTTTAGGTCATTGTGAGTTGGAAGACTTTTCCGTTAAGCTGTTTGCTTGTGTTTCTGTCAAAGATTTGATGGACATTTTCTGAAAATGAAATGTCCTGGATTTCTGTGACCACAAAGATGGAGATATGCATGGTGCAGATTTGATGACTCGAAACTCTTTGTCCTTTGGAACTCTCAGTACAGGTTTTTGGCTGTATTCAGTGCAGATTTAACCAGCAAAAGTTAAGTTTTACAACTTAAGAGTTTTACTGGCATTGGTTTCTGTTTCAAAGTTAGTGTTTGTCTCCACTTGAAATGTGTCTTAATTTACCAGCCAGAGAACTTGCTACAGTCAAATGCACAGCTATGTTGTCTTTTACCAGAATAAGATGTATGAGAGTCAAAGAAGAAATGAGGAATTGTACTTGGTCCAGACCTGCTTAATACAGGCCCATTTTTTTTGGGCAGCTACTTCTAAATAAAGAAGTTTATTTAGAGTCCAATGATTACTTAGAATATTTCACAAGAAAGCACTAGCTGCAAGTGCAAATACTGGGATCGTGCATAAGCATTAAGAGAAAGGCTAAGATGCTACTCAGTTCTGAACAGCTGTGAAAGTGGGCACTCAATGAACAATGCTTTGTGTATGTGGGAGACAGTCTAGTATGTCTAACACCAACAAACGTATCTTTAATCATTACTGCTTAATCTCTGATAAAATCCACTACAACTTTGACCAGAATGCTTACTGTATTTGATACTGTTGAAGCGTGCTAGAGATTCATTCATATTTATTTATATGAACTCTGTCTATATAAATGAAAAGAAAGTACACATTGGTTTAGCAAACCGGAGAGTTGATTTTTATTTTTTTCCCCCCTGAGGATTTCCAGTAATCCTTATTTTTTTCTGCTGTGGACAGTGTATGTGGTGTGGTTGGTTTCAGTATCTTTAGTTATGCAACAGAAACACCAGTTTGTCACACAGTAAGTCACACAGGGGACAAAGCAGCGTGACTGTAGCCCCTCTTGTACATCAGACTGCAAGCCTCGCCTCTGATAGGAAGAGCTGAACTCAGTGGAAAGACTGTAATTGATTTTAATGAGCTCTGGATATGGCCCAAACTCAAGAATCGGTGGCTTGACTTTATTGGAATGCCACCAGCATCATGTTGAGTCATGCGTACACAGATACACATATATCCTCCTAAAGTTTAAAATAGCTTTCAAAAGCAATGCCAATGCCACAAGCATAGATGCTATTTGAATTTTGTCTCTTTCTTCTAAATGAATTCAAACATATTGCATGAGATTGTGTTACTTAACATTGGCTTTAGTGGAAATGCAGTCCTGTCCCCTCTGTATTCCCTCTGACGCGTTTCTCTGCTGATTCTTCTGTCTGTTTAAGGTCAGTCTATTGTGTAGTTAAAGCATAAAGCTAAATAGATTTCTATGCATCTGGAGAGGTTTATCTCCATATCTTTGGTTGACAGCTTATATGTGCAATGGAAGGAGCGCTACAGGTTAGAACTTGAAACCACCACTTTGGCGAGCAGCAGACACTGAGATTTTCAGCTGATGTTATTAACAAGGATCATTTTAACTATTATTCCTCCTCACTCCTGCTGACTATTGCAGTTCCCCCCATAAATCTCATGAGATCTCATCAGGTCACAGCTCGCACAGCCAAGCAATCATGAAAGACTGAACATTCTTCTGACCAACCAAAGCCAGGCAAAACTGCCAAAATACATACTTGGTCACAAAGCTCAAAAGCAGGATCTTTAATGATTCAGAAACTGAAAATGAAGAGAGGAACAAATATTATTTCCAATATTCCCACTTGCTTAAGCCATCACATAGTTTTGCTGACTCAGGCATGCTGAATTGGGGGGTGGCTGCACTACCCTAAGCTCTTAAAACTGTAGGAAGTAATGAGGATCTTATTTCATAGTTTCTTTTTAAATTGCTGCTTAAAAGCCTGTAGGGGAAAATGGAGGTTAGTGCACATACTTATTTTGCTTACAACTTTGACGCCCTCTCTAGAGCTAACCTCAGCAAAATGGTATGTCAAGGAGTTATACAGCCTCTCCTGCTTTCACTGCCATTCTTTGACTTTTCATCTGCTGTTTGAGCCCTTTCTTCTTTTTGCTGAACATGCATTTGTTAAATTTAATTGATATTTTCCAGTAAGAAAAGGCTGCCATCAGGCATAGAAGTCTGTTAAATATTATTGGTATAATTTGCCAGAAAATGTTACAGTAGCTTGCAGTCAAGCACGTCCTTTCCTTTCTCCCAGTTTATACTTTACGAGACCGTTTTTGTATTCCACTAAGCTACGTGGGAAGGATACCTGCCAGCACACAAGGGGTTAACGCTGCTGTAGTTTGGTTGGTTCTTTGCCAGTCTTTGCTCTTTTGAGTGCCAAAACTACTTTTTTTTTTTTTTTGTTAAGATGCCTGGCTTAGGGGGGAGCTGGAGCTGCAGCCCTTGCCACACGGCCTGGGGACATTTGTCTCACCCTGGATCGTGGTATCTGGCAAACCAGCATCTTTTCCCAGGCTTGTTGCTGACTTGCTGCACATGGCTGCAGCCAGATAACAGGGGTCTAAGGCTCTTCCCTTGCAATGTCAGGATAAATTTTATCCCAATAGTTCAAGAAACTGTTTGTATATTCCTAACCGCTGGTAATGACAGGAGAGGGGAGGTTTAGAGAAGACGCATTCTCTCATCCTATTTTCTTTCAAAGCAGTGTCAGGATTTTTGAGTTCTCCTGAATCTACCCTCGTTTTTTTATGTGATATGTGCCATTATCCCAGTAGGAGGAAGTGAAAGGGCAAGGGCAAGAAAGCAGGGGAGGTAGGCTGTATGGTTTACTTGACCTTTGAGAAATGGTCCAAGAGTTTCTCTATACATTTAAACTATAGACCCGTAGTATAATTATCCAGGAACGTGCTACAAGTGGGGAGTGTGTATGAACAGTACTTGCTCAATTTTGTTGCTTTTTCAATCTACACACTATAGTCTCTGCCAGCAAATGATTTAACACCTCATAGGGAGCTTGTGGATTTATATAATCTACTCTTTAAATCGTAGATGAAAAAAAGGGAGATGCAAACACAATGTTACAGAGAATAGGGCATAGAAAACCTCCTGTGCGTTAGGAGAGTAAACGCAGCTGGAGATGCCATTTCAGAATTGCCTTGTGTACAATACTAATGAAAGTTCTTTCCAAAATCCTTCGTTCTTTCTTTGCAGATATATTAAGACAGACCTTATTTACAGATGCATAAAGCTTTAAATTTTTAATGATTTTGGTGCTTTGAAAGACATGTAGCATGCAGCTATTCCACATCAGAGTAAATTTCAAAAGCACAATGCGATGTTTGTGTGCTCTTAAGAGTCCAAGAGCAATACAGTGAGCAGAAGAACAGTCAACTGTTTATACACCTGTTGTTAGCTACCAGCATATACTTCTTTAAGCAGTTATTTTTTTGATGCTTATTTTCTTTTTTGGGATCTATCTTTTGTACTTTGTATCACTTTGTTGCTACTGTGCTGACTGAAGAGTGGATTTAATGAGAGTTAAACTCCTAAAGCTGAGGGTTCTGCAATAATTAAAAATGGTATCTTATTGTACAAGAACATACATTAAAATGTTAAGGTTCTTACAATAAATCAGCTTAAAGCAAGAAATCTCAGTCAAGGAAAGACTATCATTTATCTCAGAAGTTCTTGATTTGTCAAGCTTCTAGGCTATGCAAACAGTTTTAGATTATCTTTTTAATGCAAAGCAAAGTGAAATCATCTTAAATAGAGGAAAGAGGAAAAAAAGGAGCAAACAAGCCATTATTATTGTGATGAGTCTGAAGAAACTATTTTAGAAACAATACCACCACAACTTTTATTGACTGTATTAGAAGGAAAACAGGAATACAAGCAATTTACATGCTCTGATTCTGGTGATCACATTTCTTCTGCTCTACTGGCCCTCAAACTATGGCCATTGCCACTGCTTTTTGTTCTGCAGTGACAAGTGGGATAAAAACAGTCATAGGGAGTGACTTAGATTTTATTTTACTATACATTGCACAGCATCAGCACAATCATGTACCCTCATTCCTCCAAAGGAAAAAATATGTCAGATTTTGAACAGGTTTTCATTTTGGTGGAAGGAGTGTTGTATTTGTAGTGTGTATGGGACTCTTCAGAGATAACGTATTTGCTGCTTCTGTAACTTTTCAAAAGAAAAGCTTGATCATATCACTAATACCTTTTTTACTGATGACCATTGATTATTCTGCAACATTCAATGGCATTTCCTTTAGATGTTTTTTACTAATATCCTATTACATTTAGCAATTACATATGAATTCATGGTGAGAAAACTTTTCACAATCTGGGAAAAAAATCCAGAAGTCTTGTTAGCATCTAGCATTTGCATTTGGTTGCAGTTGCCTTTGGGAAATATTAAATCTCATCTGCAGTGAGAAAATATTACAGTATAGCTATTGTGTAATCAAGAAAGCAGTGCAAAGCCATCTTGTATCTTGACTCATCAAACTTTAGTTGCTTTAAAAGGCTTTCTAGTCTTAAGCACATTACATATAAATAGTCCTCAGTAGAGGGAGGGCTTGCTTGTTATTTTCATGACCAAAGGGATCTCATGAATGCAGAACAAGCATAGCTAATCTTCACACTTCACACTAGCTTATCTCCAGGCAGTATATGGAGACCCTTGAGGACTCAATTAGCACCATGCCAGACAGTATCAGTTATATTAGCCTCTATGTTACACCTGAAGAAGCTGTTTCATGAGAGGATCTGACTTTGTGTTCTTGCATAGGTGCTGATAAAACCTGTAGAAGGGGTAGGTGACTTTTCATCTGTATGGCGCATGGTGGCAACTGCTTCTCTTCCTGTTTGGACCTGCAGCGCCCACTGGTATTTCACTGTGTGGAAGCTACCCAGACGGAAGGAACTGCTTAGTAGCAAGGATTCAATACCTGAATGCAATACCAGTGGATCTCCAGTATGTTCTGTTTAAAGGCTAGCAATAGGGGCCAAAGTGGTGAGGCTGAGAGGGGCATTAATCCTAAGAAAGCTGTAGGAATCCCCTAATTGGTGTGGTAAAGCAGGAAGATACTAAAGCAATAGTCTTAAGTTTGTCATGACTCTTAACTGTAGCTTTTGCAGACACTGCTGATCCTGGGATGATAGATAGACCCATCAGCTCTATGGGCGCTGAGTGTATGCCCAGCTCTGTGGCTGCACTCTGAAATGGGAAGGACCAAGCAGAGATCCAGTTTAAGTATGTGATTATGTGACTTAGTGACACAGAACTGTAGTTTATTCAACAGTTTTAGGTAAAATTCTTCTGCAATTAGCTTATTTCCTGCCTCTGGATATTTATTAGATATTTTCCCTTCCCATTATGATGGGAACAGCTCCAGGATATTTAAGAGACAATTGGGAACACACTGGGGTATTTAAAGATTCCCAGAACTTGAATCAGAGCAACGCGCTGGGCTGCCGTGTAAGGAGTCTGCTGTGCTATGGGTCTGTTCTGCTGAAATTGGCTCAGTATGAGGTATTTTTTATTATGTGATGATTTTAAAACTCTGGACAGGCTGGGCCAAATCATGTAGTGCAGTCATTGATTTCTAATTTAACTCAGCATTTTGATGCCAGTGATCCTGTAAGAGTTCCCACGACTGAAGGCTGGCTAGTGAACTTAAAGTTATCTTGGATATTTATAGGGTGCCTATTCTTGTAGGGTCTTTCTGGCTGTCCTTGCGAAGGAGGATGGGGAAAGACACTAAAACACAGTTCCAGGCACCAGGAACTTTGGGTTCAGTTGCATTTTATGGATCCTGGAATACTGACTGAATTACTCTGCCTCAGTTCTCCCAGCTGTATCTGCAATATGGAGTAATATATTCTGTGCAGAGGGACACAGGTCTGGTGCTTGTGATTAATCTTGCAGATATCAAGTGGTAGGAGTGAATTTATTATTACTCAAGACTTTCTACTTATTCTGCAGTTTGTGGAATGAACCAGGTACTGTATTTGTGTCTTTATACAGAGGAAAGCTAACAAAGAAAGCAAGATGTTACCATTGCCTACTAATTTGAGTTAAATGTCAAGAGTATGCAGTTTTGACTTTCATTTTTCTGTTCATTTCCCCTTGGAGCAATAAAGCCTGCAGGCAGGACATTCTGGGACCTCACTGCCCTTCTCTGAAGGTTAATGGTCACTTTATCTTTAGCCTTGTGTTTGCAGGCACTGGAGTCAGACAGCCTTTTCCCCAGAGCTGCGCTTCCGTGATTTCCCGTATTATTACTTCAGCTGACAGCCAGTGAGATGGTATCAGAGATGACCTTCGCTTTTGAATTTTTATTTCAGTTGAAATTCAGGTTGTTGATGGTCTTAAGAATATTTTTCCAGATGTGTGAGTCCCTGGTTCTCCTCTTGCTTATACCTGTACAAACAAATCAGGAGTAATTCTGTTGAAGAGGCGGGCCTACATTAGTGCAAAACTAATATACATGGGAAGTCATTAAACTTGATTGCTATTCACAGCACAAGCATTAATGGCAATGTCAGTTTGATTTGTCTCCAAGGGAGCTTGGCAAGAGTGTTGCAAGGACATTGACTGGATCTATCCCTAGAGGGAAATTTGGGAAGAATGGGGTGTAGAAAACTCAATTCATTATTCACATCATCTCAGGATATTTGTTTAGACTCAGTAGCTGTTACCTCTGATGTTTGACATCTAGACTAGGAACTGGTCCATGTGCCTATAGCTACATACTGTGTTCTCACATTTCTTTCCAGATGGTCTTGCACATTGGCGCCTGCCTGCACACCGAGAAGGAAAAGTCGTGTTGTTGGAACTTAGTATTTTTTAACATGGTATTTTCTTAAGTCAGAATGTGTAGAAATAGAGCTCCTTTGTTCAGCTTCTGCACTACCCCCCCTTAGACAAAAGAACCACAGTTTCCCAGTATATAAAATATTGACCGTGCTAGTATTTTCACAGGAAATACCAAGCTCTTCCACTGTGTCAAAAATAATCTGCTTTTCATTCGGACTCATTAAAATCTTAAATTTTAGATTTATGATCTTGGATGAAAAAAGCGGATATGTGAGAGGCAGTACATCCTGACTATATTGTCTATGTGTACAGGGATGTTGTTACTTTCTCTATAAATAAATGATGCAAATATGCAAATCAGTCCTTGTAGATTTGTAAAATGTCTAGCAAACCCTTCTGTCTCTTTATCTGTATTATTAGTTTGGCAATTGATATTTTCTGACACTGAAGTCTGAGGTTACATCTGTGATCCTGTTGCAAATCTAGGGGAAATTACCTTTTGAATGACACATGGCCTGACCTTCATCTCCAGATAATCCAGGAAGAGTTCATGTTTGACTGTGGGGACACAAAGGACACATTTAGCATACCGCTATCTTTTTGGCTATATTTTAGAATTCAGCAATGCACTGGATACTCTATACTGAAGTTTATCTTCACTCCTTCCTCAGAGGTGAAGACAGTGTGTTTGTGGTAAACTGCAAGAAACTGTTCAGACTCAGAATTATCAAACACTGCAATCAAGGAGATTACATGTATTGCTGCTTTCTTTTAAATATTCTTTTTATTGAAGGAGCTTGCAGGAAGTCCTCTAACAGGCAATAACAACCACAAAAATCCCCCAAATCCCACACATTGTACAGAAAGTGTAAAAATAGACATAATTAGAGCAATGTACAGTAATTAGACTCCAGAGCAAGTATCATGGCAAATTCTTTAGGCTTACATGTATGAATAAAAAGCTGACATAGTGCATAGTTAGAGGCCCCTGACTACACTCTCTACTTTCAGTTTCAGAGATAGGCTTTGACCCTCATTTTCTTGCTAATATTAATCACAGATGGATGTATAAACTCTGCAAAGCAGAAAGCCTCTTATCTCCACTTCTTTGTTTTCTGCACAGTACTGTGGCTGATTCCAACCGTGTTTGTTTAAAGCTCTGATACTGCAGCTTTTAACAGTGATGCATGTTTAGTTGTTTCTTTAGTATTGAAGCGGTTTCACTGAAAATTCCCAGGCCAGGCCCATTTGCCAGCCCAGGAATCTCACTTGTAAGAAAGCTGAATCTATTTCTGCTTTGGGGAAGTGTTTCCTGAGAGTCGCATTTATGTTAGCACACAGGTAAAAAAATCCATATGCCAAATGTGGAGAGAATTGTGGTGTGGGAAGAGTGACTTGCAATATTATGGTTAGACTTCTGTGCGGGGTTTATTCCAGGTTACAATGGAAAGAGTGCTTTACATGCAATTCAGCTGGAATGGCACGTTTTTATAAATACTTGGGCAAGATCAAGTGCAGCGTAAAATCTAGTGTGAAAGTTCTCAATTAACCTAGGCTTCATTGCTCAACGGTAAAGACACATGAACTGGAAGCTAGACTTGGATTCTGCTGGATTTGCCCCAAATACCTAATTTGATGCCCAAACACTCAAGATTACTTTTTCAGAGTTAAACAAATGAATAGAAAATGTCAGTTGTTTGAGGGTGTGCAGCCCCTGCCCTAAAAGAAGGGAGGGTCTGTGGAGCTGCACAGCTTCAACTGCTTTACGGGATGCAGGAGGGCACATGGTGCTCAGGCTGACAGTAGCTGGGAAAGGTGGAGAGAGGCAAAATAACTGAAAAGGGCAAAATGTTGCTGGGGGTACAAATGCAACACAGAAATACACAGAATCTTCATTATATAAAATCCAGGTGCATATAGATCAGTATGTGACAGCTCACCCCACTGCAATGGCGATAGGGGAGCTGCAAATGTCCTTCAGTGAATTCTCTGAATAGAGATGGACATTGCGTTTTTCACAACAGCAAAACTTACCACAGGAATGCAGTCAGAATGTGACATTGTTACAGTGACTAGGAGAGACGGAAGTAGGCTGGATTTTGGTAGAGGCTAAAGGCTAAAAATGAGAGACCAAAATCTCCCTTGTTGACAAGAAGTCAGTTCAGAGAGACCAAAATATACAGGAAACCTGAAATGCTACAGTCTATCAGTTTGCTGTAGGATTTCTACTCCTACCCCTACCTTTGTTTGGTGAAAAACTCACATGAAACTTTTGTCCCTTCCTGAAAATAAATAATTAATTAATAAAAAGCAAGCATCTGTGTTTAAACACAGTTTGTGAATCATGGGTTTTCCTAACTGTGTGACATGTGGTCCACCCCTGCTGCCGTGCCCTGTGTATGCGTCCTGATTGCACGCGGGCCAGCTTTGAATGGACATGGTGTGAGGCGTGAAGTGTTCACTGTCTGAGAGCTGGGGAGGCAAGGACGTGGTCCCCCCTTCGAGATCGAGTTGCAAGAGGCTGCAAGGAAAGCAGTAGATCTGTCGGACATGGAACGTATTTTGAATTGCTGGTTGTGTGTGTAGCTCCTAACACCTCTGCTGGCAGGCTGCTGGCACGTACCCTGTGTACGTGTGTATGTGTAGGAAGTGACTGTGGAAACATGCCAGTGTTTTTTAGCTCACTTTGAGTTTCCCCCATTGGATTACTAGCTGCTCTTGGTTACTTACATTGAAGAGGCCTTTTTTGCAATGACACAGGCGTCTTTGAAACAACTCAGTGATTTTAGGAGATACATTTTGGTGCAAGCATCTCTCAATGATTGGGTTGCTGGGCCTTGCTCAGACTTGCCTCTCTCATTTCCCCTTGGAGAAATTAAGAAACTTGGGAAGTTTACCAGGCGCTGGGAGCTCTGCTGCTGCCTCTTCATCGCTCTCGGTACCACGGCGGGAGGGCAGCTTGCCACCCGGCTGCTTGTTCTGCCGGCAGACTCAGAAGGTGCAGCGAGGCAGATGAGGATGTACAGTGATGACAAGGGGTGGCGCAATGTTGGGCTGCTGAAGGAAAGCAGTGACGGTGAGTTGGAAGAAGTCAGTGGAGAAGGCCATCATTTTCAAATGAAAGCGGGCCTGGACTGGGCTATTTCAGTCAAGCCAAGCCACAAACTTTAGAGGAAATCCAGATCTGATTCAACTTCCAGGTGTTTAAACTTGCTGTCTTCCCTGTCTTTAAAGAACCATCTATACTTTGCCAAAGTCTGTATTCTGTGGTTATTTGGTGTTCATCTACTTTCCAAGCAGAAAACAGCTTTCATTAATTAACTTGCAGTAGAGAAGCCCATTCACTTTAGCTAATGTCAGTGCAGTGACTGTGCATCTGTCAGACCTAGGGTACAGTACATAACTCCTTACTTGCACTGATTTACCTGTGGATTTCTAAGATTTCAGATCTGTGCCCAAAAAGCTCAGTGTGTAGCCATTTGGAGTTGCACTAATGATAAAGAGGCAGAGCAATGTATAATAAATGTTACCATGAAGTGGCTTGGAGACTGATATGAAGATAGAGAATCAAAAAGGATTAAATCTTGAGGTGGGGTAATTATTTTTAATGATCGTTTACTGGTCCGTGCTTCTTGGAAAGTAAGGGGGTTTCTAGATGGTGTAATGTGTGTTGCTAAACACCCAGTTCGTGGGAACAGGACTATGTTTGACCTAAATGGAACCCAACAGATGAAGATTTGCATGTTCAATAGAGTAACTTTAAGACAAAAATACATGAAAGAAAAAAGAATAATGAGAGCAAATGTATTCTGAAGGCAAACTATCTGAGGAGGTTAGGAAACAGAGAATCTGTTTCATGTTAGCAAAAAATCTGATCTTCTGAAACTTGTGGACTGTATTCTACACCAGTTAAAGTGATCAAATTTTTCCAAAGCCATCAAGATTAGACCCTTCCACTGGCTTTAGGGATTGGACCTGCCCGCTGGAGGGCCATTTGTTCTCTCTTGTTTTTAAATAAGCGAATTTCTCATGAGGTCTCCTTCATTTCTTACTATAAATGTTTCCATTGGCAGCATTTTCTGAACTAAATGCCAGGCAGATTTCAGATGCAATCCTACGTCCAAAGTTTTGTACGTTAAGCCAGTCAGAAGGTTTCTCCAGTAATCTCCAGGAATTCCTTCTTGGTGGTTGCTACCTAATAAACAGAGCCTTGATTTTAACTTTTTTTTTCTTTTCTTTTTTTTTTCTTTTTCTTTTTTTTCTTTAGACTTTCTCTGATGGGTGGAGACATGCTCTCTATCTGGCTTTTTTCTGTTAGGATTAGGAGTTCAGCGTGAAGTCATCGTGACAAATGCAGTCATTCAGAACTCATTCAGTAATTCAGTGAATTCAGTGAAACTCATTTGGGTAAAACTTCAACTAGTGTTACTGTGTTTTTGCTTCTTCGTCTTTTCCCAAGAGAGAGAAAGTTTATCTGCTCGAGGTTTGATTTGCAGTTCTTCTGTGGGTGGCATTGAAGTTGGCTGCTTTTAGAGGCTTTCTCTTTCCTGCTAAGTGGAAAACTAGACTAGAATATGTGATTTGGTTCCTGTTTGTGATGAGCCTTGCACTTGCTGTCTTTTATTATTTGTGTCATGGCTTTCCTTTGTGTGTGTGGCTTTATAGAAAATAGAGAAATGGAGTTGTCTGTTCATAGATGTCAAAATTCTGCACTGTTAAGAAGCTGCTGTAGCTGAGTCAGTTACAGGAATCCTCACCAGAGATGCGTTTCTCAAACTTCATGTCTCTCTTATGGGGAAGGTGTTAAAATAAAGTATTTTTTTCTTAGTATTCCAGAAGAACTGCTTCACCTTAGATCTGGTCTTGCTACTCAGCGCCTTTAAGAGGAACTCATCTAGAAATACGCATATAATACTCCCTCTTACTGGCTTTCTAGACCCAAGTATTCAAATATTATTTACTAGCTGAGAAATACGAGTAAATGTGGTTTTCTTCTGATCTTTTAGGAATGAGTGTAAATCTTTCCTTTGCAATTATGAGAGTTATGAACTTACTACCTCTAAATATGCATGCGTTTTTTTAATCAAGAGCTGAGATTCTTCCCAAGACATGCGACTTCAGGAACAGGCTATCACTTCCTTACTGGCTGCTGATACTCCCTGGTTGTGTGCAGGCAGCACAAGCAATGTCTTGCCTCCCCGCTCTGCTTTTACCTCAACAGAGGTCATTAACAGCCATGATGTGGATTCTTTTACATATGAATTTAATGCGATGTAATGTCAGAAATGTGTGAAGTTATGTTGCTGCCAGGGCTTGGGTCACCCCAGTGAAGAATGGTGAATGGAGCTGCTTGAGATGTTCCCCATCATTAAACCATAGTCATTTTCCTCCTTCCACACCCACTGAGGGCCTCCTTAGTTGTGGTAGTGAGTAACAACTCTTAGTGTGTTTTAAGGGCATCACCAGGCAGTATTTTTCTCATACGGGTGTGCTGGCTACTTTAAACTCCAGAGCTTTTTGCCCGACCTTGCAATATTGCAGGGATTTTTTGGTTTTGTGGTGTTTTTTTTTTTTTTTTTTTCTTCTTTTTTTCACTGTTAATGTGCAGAATAGGTTGTTAAAATAGATTGTGATTTACAGTGAGATGGGATAATGCCTGTTCCGGAAGGTCGTGGCACCCCTTATGTGCTGGAGAATGAGTACAGTTTTTAGTGGTTATTTCAAAGATGTTGCAAGTATTTGCTGTAGCCTTTCTCTGTCTAAAAAATAACAATAACAATTAATCTCCTCAGGGCTTCTTCACATCCTAATTACAACCAAGCCTCTCATTAGTCCCACAGGGAGACAGAATCAAATGCCATATGGTATTTTACACTTAGGATGCTGTGCTTAGCAAGAGCTGGAAGGAGACAGGAAAAGGGGGAGTTAACAATTCATAACCATTTATGGAACAGGCACAGCCCTCCTTGGACCCAGTTCAGCAGAGTCTGAGGGCCTCAGATCAGGAACTTTATCTGGCTAGTAATTGCATCGGCATGCTGGCTTTCTTGTGTGCGTGTGTGGGCATTTGGTGAGCAGGATATGAAGCTGCAGAATCTTTGTGCTGGCATCCACACACAAGGATGAATTAAATGCACACACGCCTCCGGGGAAGGACCATGGCTGGATTCTACGGTTGCCTGAAAAGTAAAAAGTAAGTGCCATGCTGAGCCCTCCCCTCCACCTTTCCAAAGTGAGCTGAGTCTAGTGGGTGCTTTGAAATTCTGACGTTGTTGTACTCCAGCAGCAGCACTGAAGAAAATGCTTATGCCTTGAGACTGAAGTACCATTCTAAGTACAAAAGTGCAAAGAATCAATCCTGGCTGAAATACCAAATCGGTGAAAATTGGTCATGTTTTTTTTCCTTCAGAGGTATAAACATGAAATATTGAAAAAGGAATTAAGAGCCTTTTCCTGTCTAATTATGGGAAGAGGAAAAATGCCCTCTTCCTTATTGATTAACTATATTGTTTATATATCAACACATAAAAATAAGAAATACAGAAATGCACACTGGCTTTTAAAAAATGTTCAGCTACAAGTCTGTCAGTAAATACTCTTTGAGACCTCAATGTGCTCAGCTTTTGTATAAGCAACCTGAGGTTTGTTTCTGTAATCACTGCCCATTGAGAGATTTGGTTGTATTTAAAATAAATATTTTTCTATTGCTTCACTAACACACTCTGTTGGAGCAGACTCTAACGGGCGAAGAGAATGAGACAATGCGTGTTAGTATTTGTGCTTTAAACCACCATGAAGATACATTCTGTTTTTCCTTTGACATTCCCTGCTAAGTAATGGCACAACATTTTCTGCTGCAAAAACTGAGCAGTGGTTTTTGATAATGTTTTGCATCAGCAGACTGTAGAGGGCTCTATTCTTGCATACAGTATGGGATTACAGAAAGTGAAAATGCACAGTGAAAGACAAGCAAATTTGTATCTTGAGGCTTAAGATGTGAATGCTGATAGTAAATGTATGGGTAAGTCCTGGTTAGAAGAGGGGAAAAAAGTAGTTCAGAAGAGAAGCAGGAGATTCACTGTTTCTCCTTTTCCCTCTCCTGAAGGTTAGATCCCTCATACCAACAGAATGTCTCACATCACTCTTGTGGAAATGTTCATTTTCACAGGCACACAATTCCTATTGGATGTGAGTTAGCCTTTCCATCCCATATTGTCTCTTTTCCTACTTTGAAATTTGTGACAGTGTCTATGAGAGGGAATTAATATTTGGAAGGTAAGTCTGCCTTATATACAGGGGGAGGATGCAATCAGAACTACCAAAAGGGCTAAGAGTGAGTCCTGATGAAGGTAGGAGGATTGGCACTGGAATTGACTAAAAAAATCAGTGTACGTTGTTTGATTTATGCTAAGTTGTTTCCCTCACATGTCCTCCAGCATCTAATGCAGTTAAAACAAACTGGGAAGTCTGAAAGAGGCTATAAAAGCTGAGCAGATGGAGCTTCTTTCATGTGGCATATGATCTTTTCTTTCCTCGTGGATCTCCACCTGATTTATGAGAAACAGGGGTTTTTTTTCCTTCAACAAATTCTTCTTTATTGTTACTCTTCAGTTAGGTCTCTACATTTATATATATACAGGTTATATTCCTCAATCTGTTATTTCAGCCCTGTGGCGTGTTCCCAAGTGGATTAGTGCAATTATTAGTACTTTGCAGTCTTTTCAAATTTTATATGCTGCTTTGGCTGTGATTATCAGCAGTTAAAATGAGTCTAAGACACCAGTTGCAGTAACAGTGATGTTTTAAGCCTGAAATTAATTTTGGATTAAATTTGTTTAGCGTTTGACACGAAGTGTTTGTCTTTCTGGACAAATGGGTCATTGGAACGTCTTTCCCAAATCCTCATGTGGTCATTCAACCTGTAGGAGTCAGTTTACTTACTGAATGAAAGCTATTTTGGAATTAAATTACTTTTATGTTTTAAACAATTGGCTTGGGTACCAGTAGGGATTTAGCCAAAGCATCACAGAGCTCAGTGCAGGCCATAAAACCTGCCACTGGCACTGGGAATGGAGTTCATCCAGGGCTTTGAGCTGTCAGGTCCAGCTAAAGCACCTGGGCTTTTTTAAAAGCTGCTTTGGGGAGCACTCTCCTGTGCTGCTGTCACATTTACTGTTACTCCATGTTTTGCAAGGGGAAGCAAAGGCTCTGCGCAGTACACTGCGATAATCTATGGCTGCATGTGATCTTTGTGCAGAGAGTCCTGTCCCTGTGCTTTGTTAGTGTTCTTTTATATGATGTCACATAAAAAAAAGCCAACACAAAGCCTAATCCAGGTAATTCTTCATCACAGCCCCAATCTTGGCTGCTATTGCACTGAAATAAAAGTTATAGATTGCTTTCATATTTCTCTTTAACCAGCATCTGCAACCTGAATAATCTTCAGTTGTTCTTCCAGTAAGTTTATAGCTCATCATCTTTGTTGCAAAGTTTTGCTGTGCTTGGTCCTGGTGTCAGAAAAAAGTATTAGATCTGGACAAATATGATGAAGTTTTCTAAAGCCCATGGAGGAATCTTTTCATACAGCTCGGTTTTTGGTACTAGCCAAATACATAGTTATAAGCTGAAAATGTGGTTGCTTGAATAGTAAGGTTTACTCATGGTCAACGCAAACTGCCAATTTCCAAAGACAAATAGAGTATGTTAGAAGCTATATAAAATATTTGGCTGAAGGCTTTGCATGCCAGCTCAGAACTGGTTTCTATAACAGACTATAAGGAAACATATTTAACTGGTCTGTACTTAATGTGATCACTCAGGATTTCATGGTGCCTCACAAGCAATCCCAGAATTACGGACATTTTACAGTTTGAACGTCTCCTGCTATGCCAAGCTCTGCACTTTCAGTGGGGTATTGTATTACTTTCTTGTAGTCTGAAATTGTCAAAAAATGCTTATGTGTATTCTTATCCTGCAAATAAGCTCAGCATTTGGGTAAAGCAAGTTGATCAAGGGATGCATCAGTATATTTTTCAATATATTTTTAGATTGTTTGAGACACAAGTCATTGCAAATGTAGAATGATGTTATGACCATGAAATCAAGTAAAATGTGTTTTCTGGATTAGATGCTGTTGCTGTGTTGTTGTAGCTTGCATTGTTGCCTGTTCAGATGAGTGTCAGGAAGCGATTTTCATGTTTACTGGGATTATTGCAAAGATGATACAGTGCTGTCCACCTGATGGATAGCCAGCTCAGTGAGATGTCTGTTCATTGCCTCCGACACCTTCGCCCCGAGTCCTCTTGTTGGAGAGACTATAGGGGACAATGAAAGGAGTGCCAGAAGTCCATTTGTCCTTGATGCGTAATAGACTTTTTAGAGCTTTTACGTCTGTGTGGGGTCTTTAAAGCCTTTGGTTCCCCATCCACAACGAGCAGCTGCTGTTTTAGCTTGGACACCAGCAAGTGAATTGAAGTGGTTTAAAGCTCCACCAACTGCTACTGAAGTAGCAACTTGGCACTGTGGGGAACAGGGCAGTTTAAAACTGTTGACTCTTCTCTGTCAGCAGCTCATTCGCCTCCTGTGGCCTCCCACTTTTTGGAGGCACGTAATTGCTGCAGGGTCTAAGTAGCTGCATTTACTGGCTGTCCACAGTACACGATGCTTTGCTCTTTGGCACAATTTTAGACATGGAGCATCTTTCCAGGACTCACAGGCTGTTTATAGCGAGGCACTGAGTTCCCTGGCCGTCCCTGCCTGTGGCATCCCCCAGCATACCTGGGCTCGGGTCGGCAGTGGTCCGTAGGCTCAGTGGGGCTGGCAGCTGTCAGGAGGCTGTGGTGGCTTTGGAGTCAGTGTGTGCCGCCTGGGAGCTGTGGCAGAGCTAGTGCCGTGGTCCCGTGGTGATCTGGGGGGGTCTCTCTGTGTGGCCGATGAATACTGGCGAGGTGAAATGCTTCCCATGAACACTTTGGTATCCTGAAATATGTTTGTTTACCTGTCTTTATTGCGTATCACTTGAACATGATATTTCCCAACAAGGGCAAAAATAATGCACTAACAGTTTTTCAGTGGGCTTTTTTGAGATGAAAACATCTGAGGAGGACAGGCAGTTCCTGCCCAGCAAAGCAAGTTTGCCAGTGCAGAGGCAATCCTTGGATCCACACAGGGGTGACAATACTGGGTTTCAAGAAACGGCTTATGGAGGGTGCAAGAGGCAAAGAATTGAACAGGAGATGGGATGTGCTTTTGTGGAAAGCGGAGAGCTCTTCCAGCTGGAGCCAAGTCAGAGAGGGTGAGCTGAGGTGAAAGGAGTCCCCAGGCATCATGAATCTCTCAAGACAATCTTTCAATACACAACCTATGAGCATCTTCCTGTACGTGGCAATTCTACAGAGTATTTGAACATTTGTGAGCATTTTGTCTTCAGCCCACACGGACCATTCAGTGCTATGCCTGGTATTAAGTGTGTATAGGCTTAAGTCCTGTTTTCTTACTCAAGAATAGTGGAGAGGGTGAACAAAAGCAGACAGGAGGTGGCAGAGCCATGGCACTGCGGGCAGTGAGAACAGTTAGTACAATGGTGCCGTATTATTAACAAAAAGATAACTATTTCTCTTTGTTGATTCATTCCATTTGACTCATCTTTGTGCAAGAAGTTCAGTTCTGGCTTAATACACCAGTGAGTCACTCCATGTCTCCCAGTCCTCCTCATTCTGTTCATGCTTCTTTCTGGACGGTGTTTGTTTTAGCAGCCACAGTGATGCAGTATGTTTGCTGGCTGTAGGCAGAGGAATTCCAAGCAGGCATGCCCGTTTGTTTGGTTTCAGCAAAACAGCCCTTTCCCTGTCACCAAGGTGCTGAGTATTTGGCAGATGTGCACCTCTAATTCTGCCTCTCCTACTTCTCTTGCACTGGAGCAGAAGCTTCTTGGTTTGGGACAATCTGCTGAATGTGATTCTCGCTCTTCTGCACCATTTGGCTGTCAGGGTTTTTGTCTGCATTATTTTACCAGACTGAGCCGTGAAAACACCTTGTCATCATCTTGCCTTGCACTCTCCTTTTACAGAGATACTTTTGCTGCTCAAAGTGTCTAGCTTTGTACCTTTTTAGGCAACTGGAGGGATTAATTTGTCATTTCCTCCTTGTACAGAGGTCTAGAAAGTTTAATAGCTGTGATGTGAAGGCCTAGAATCAGCTTTAGAAGCTGAAATCTCGCTATAGATATGTGGGACAAAAATGTAGTAGGTCCAAGCTGTACTTCCAGTAGATAACCTACCTGAGCTGGTGTAAGGCAGCTAAAGCTGATTACCAGCCAAACTTGGGAAAATCTGAGATAAGTCTGTCTGCAGGGAAACAGGAAAAAAAACCCCAATGTAACTCCAAGGTTCATTTTTTTTTTCCCCCCCAAATTTCTCCTAAGGGTTGCTGCTGTAAGATAACAGTTGAGCACAAGGGGCTCTGCTCTAGCGTGGTCCAAGCTTATGGTTCTGCATTAAATCAGTTGTAGTTTCAAGGTTGCTAAAAGTATTATGGATCAAGGAGTTTTAAGCAGCAAATACTAACGGCAGACTTATTCGTAATTATTTGTATCAAGATAGCAGGTGGCCCTTCAGGGCTCCATTGTGGGAGTCACTGTGTAAACAAACAAAAAAAAAGTCAGCCAGTTAATATCCTGTCTGATTTTGCTTGTAGATGCTGAGCTGTCACTGTTCATCATTACATTAACAGTCAGGGTTGTGCTAATAACTCAACACGTCCAACACAATGTACATGAAAAAGCTGAGACCGGGGCCACAGACATCATTATTGATTTTTTTAACTGTATTGTTATACTGGTGTGTGCTGCTGTGTTCATATAGGTGTACGGGTACCAAGGTATTGAGTGGTTTGTCGTGTCCTGTCACCATGCTAGAGCATGTTGGTGTCTTTGTGACTGTTAGAGGGGATTGTAGCACTCTCGGTCAGAGCAGGGTAACTTGGCTGTACAGACAAAGCTGCCTGATTTTGCTTTTGAACCATCCAGCCAGAGTAAAGCAGCATTCCAGCTTCCAATTTTTGTGGTAGTTGTTTCTTTTGGCCTCCGAGTTTCAAGGATCTGGTGCTAATTAGTGAACTAAATGTTTGACTTTTATTCTTGATGAATTCATTTATGCTTATTCATTCTCAGAAATATGTAACTGTGCACTTTTGCCAGGGCTTGTATCACTCATCTAACAATGCAGTTCTGATCCACACAGTAGTTTGGATGCAAATGGGATGTATTTGAATGCTCTAGCTCAGAATTATGATGCAGACATCATGTTAATCATCGAGATATCTGTATACGTGGGAAAATACAGATCTGACAGGTGCAGAGGAATTGTTTGCTGGTTCACTCCAGCAGTCAAACTGCTTTCCATCATCTCAGTTGGGTGAAAAGAGTATTTCAGAAGTTAAAATTTCATTGCTTTCCTTCAGAAAAGGCAAATTGCCTTATTGCTTCCTTTCTTGCAGCCTTGGCATCTGAAGACCTTGCAGAATGTCTGTCCCCATCTGATTCACACTCCCTGACACCCCTTGCCATTGCAGTCCTTGTTGTCTCTGGTGACACCCTCCTGGGTTTTTGTATTGTCATCTACCTTGTCTGCTCCCTGGTGCTACTGTACTGCCTTCTTCAAAACACAGTTGAATACAGTTTGATATTCCATGGGTGCAAAACAGCATGAGCTCAGGTAATCTTACTTTAGACAATCCTGTTTTAGAGAGGTTTTTGTGTCTGGAGTCCCAGAGAAGTAGGATCCCTTTTTGGTGGCAGCTCACACTAAAGAGAAAAGTCAGTAGCTGTCCTTGGGACAGAAATGGCTCAGGGACTGCTTTAAGCACATGCATGATCTCTCTTGGCTCTAACAGTTCTCCATGTGCTTCAAGACCAAGAGTACTTCAGAAGCTGCCTAACTTGAGGCTCCAGAGAGAGTAGCCAGGAGGAAGAGCAGAGACAGCAGGAGATTTCCTTTAGAGCCTCAAACTCGCCACACAGCTCCAGAAGAGCTCCTTCTGCAAGCGTGCAAGGCACCCCAGGCCTTCCTTGATCAGCAGCCAAAATGGGGTCTGAATTCCAGAAATACCCATGGGCAGTGGGAGCTCAGGGGGTTTAGCCAGCCAGACACAGTGGGAGCTGGCCTTGGTTGGGTTTTTTTGTGCGTGTACAGGCAGTAGATATTGCCCCAACTAGGTTTTGGGACTTCACATGAAGAGAGATTTCCTGAGCTTCCTGCCAAAAGCAGCCTCTGAGACCACAAAGCCTGCATTTTATTTGCTCTCTTCTAGCCAAAAGATGGCTGACTGTTTTTATGACAGTTTGATCTTCAGAGTGAAAATTTGTAACACAGTTAGCCCTGGAAATTTCTGTTAGCCTCTCCTTTTTTTCAGTGCACTTTAAATTCCTGGGCATTAAATGTCTAAATTATCTCCTCTTGGAAGAAAGTGTCCTGCGAAGTTTGATCTCTCTGAAGTGGGGTTTTTTTATTCTTTCCTATCCTTAAGCTGTTCTTTAACCCACAAATTGAAGGATAAGGGACTGTTTTGGAAAAACCTTAAAAAAAAGAAAGCTTTAGACATAGCTGAAAGTCCCATGTTTCATTTCTGGCATTCAGTTCACTATTGTTTCAGCCTCATTTCCCATGCAATATTCAGACAGCTTAATTTGGTAAAAATGTCTCCAAACTCTTTCTTTCAGGCCCAGGATGCAATGATTCTTCACAGTTTGTGAGAATAAGATCTTGGAAATCAGTGTGACACCCAAATACAGGGGCATGGCAGATATGCAGGCTACTCTTGCAAAATTTTATGGGTTTTGTCATTAATCTTTTGTGTAGTGGTAGCACTTGATAGTGGTGTCAATTGGTACGATTCCAGCATGCTGGTGTCCCATAGCAGAGGTAGTGCTTAACGCCTCCGCAGGGCTCGTTAAGCTTTCCAGGCGTTCAGTGTGACCATCTCGATTCTACAGGTAAAGAATCTCAATGCTGAGCAATAAATAACTTGGCTACTCTCAGCGGTCCAGTAATTTGCCCTGTTATACAGTGACAGAGCCAGGAAGATCAGCCAATTCTCCCAGCCCAGTAGTTTCCATCTGGTAGGATAAGTTTAAAAGATGAGCTCTGTCTCAAAGATTTTGCTGTCTAAACTAATAATTGTCACTTTCACAGTTTGCAGATATTGGCAATTTCCACAGAGTTTTCTCAGACACGCAGTGTTTCAAGCCCCTGTAGAGCATGTTGAAGCCAGCTGCCGGTAAATTCCTTTCCTGAGCCACCTTTTGCTGGTCTCTGCAAAGCAGCCCATGGACTCCCAGGGCTCCGCACACCACGGGCCGGGTGGTAGCAGTCATCTAACTTTGTGCTGGGAGGCCACAGGTGGAACAAAATTAATTAGGCATTTGGAGAGGGGGTGAAAAGCACACACACGAACTAGAAAACAGTGGCCAGTTACGCCCACTAACCAGGTCTGGGATGGAAGATTACACGTATTTGTTGAATTTGCCACAAGAAGAGGCAGAGACAGTAAGCTTTACTTCTGTGCCCATACTTGACTCTCTGACATCTTGATTGGGCTAGCATGAGGCATGTCTGCTGTTTAGTGATAGTGCCTGGACATTTCCTGTTGCTTTGCTCTTGAAACTGCTTCCAAAGGCAGTAACGCTTACTGGGTGTAGCTCCCTGAGTGGCAAAGGCAGCCTCTGGTTACATCCCAGCTGCTTTTTAAATGCTTGTTCCCCCTCCTTCCCAACTACTCCAAATGTATCCATGTCAAGTAGATCTGAGAGCGTCCCCCACTGCTGGCAATGTGCTAGCTCCTTAGCACGGTTGCTGGATGACTCTGCTGCTTCTTTTACTTCTTTTCAGGAAGAGTGGAAGAAGATCCTCGTTCCAGCTGTTTCCTGAAATTTCCCCAATGTCGTAGTATGAAGAAAAAGAATTACTAGATGGGAAAAGCACCAACTTATTCCTATGCTAATGCCAAATGGTGCAATTCAACCAGGTCATTTAATGTACATTCCTTTAAAATGGAGGCAGTCCGGGTGCAAAACATTGGCTGAGCTCTTGTGTGTGCTTAGATCATGACTGTCTTAGTGCCAGTCTTGATCTGAGCGAAGTTCTGTCACATTTCTCCTGATTGGTGCAGACCAGAAAATGCACTGGAAAAACTGTGTGATAAATCATTATCAGGGATGGAGTATGAAGAAACATTTTACTTGGCTTTTGGCAAGCAGGTAGATACATGCTCTATTGTCTGAGCAAATACAAACTTGCAGTAGAGATCCTCGCACTGACAGCAACTACACAAGGTCATGCTAATAAGCACTGCAGAGTAATTAGGCATATTAGGGCAGCTTGAAGTGGCGTGTCCAAAACAGGTTAATCTGTCTGGCATGGGTGCCAAGTGTTGCAAAGCCCTGGTAGCTTGGACTTCAGTTTGGCCTCTCGAGCTGAGTACAAACCAACAGCTGCTCTGCTACTGGTACCTGCCTCGGGTTTACGTTACCACAGGTCTGTGTATGTACGCTGCAGTTGTGTCCCCAGGCTGCGGCGATTTAGCAAACACCACGGCTGCTGAGAGGGAGCGAGTCTGTGGGCAGGATGCAGGGGACAGAGGCATTTACTCTCCGTTCCAGGACTGGTAACAGGGCGCATTTCCACTGTTTTCTGTAGTAGCTTATGAATGTTTTTGTCTCACTTGCCCTTCCCCCTTCTTATCCTTTTGGCTTCTCACACAATTACAGACTGAGCCTGTGTGACTGTATGAAAGGCATTTCCTCCTGTTACTTTTTTTTTTTAAGTCGGCTTCAGCCCACCAGCTGCTTTCTATTAGTGTTACACACACACTCACTAGGAGGGCAGTACATAATGCTTCAGGCACTGCAGAAATCCTTCAGAATCACTGTCAGACAGAGGCTTCTCAAAGCAGATTGTAGGTAAAAAGCGTTCAGCACATTGGGACCTGTCTTCTGGCAAGCCTTCTCGGAGAAGCCAAGGTGTGGGGACAGAGGGTGGTGAGGGGGTGTTGTCTGAATGCAAACTGTGAAAGCTGTGAATAGATCTCTTTATGTGGATGGTTGTTTGCTCTGGATATCTCATCAAGGGTAGGAGCTCAGTGTTGTCTGTTGCTATGGGGAATTACGACCCCCTACTTGATCCTGGGAGGGTATTTTATTGATATTAAATATTATCTAGTTGCTTATGCAGACTTCCTGATGGCTACTATTGCTGTATTATTTGTGATTCTAGGAAAGCGACCTTAAACTTTCTTAAACACTCCCTCCTTCCATGAAAATTACAAGAGCAACATTCATTAACTTTGTAAACTCCTCCCCTCACTCTTATCAGTGGAGGCAGTATCAAGAATCCTAATGTAAACTGCTGTTTGTGGTGGTGTTCTCTTATGCCTACCTAAAGCAGTGATGGTCTGGTAAGGGATGTACCAGCTAGGGGCTGGCAAATAAACCTGGGAATTTCATCCTAGAAACACTACACTCTAGAAGAGTACAATGGGATCAGCTGTACAAGGTCAGATCCCAGTTCCTGTTGTCATGTTGGGCTGTACCGTTTCAGCAAAGTTGTTTGTGAGATCCCAAACTATTCAGCGTGTTCCTTGAATGTGGACCCTGAAGTGCAGTTCGCTTGGCTCATTACCTGAAGAACAAAGGAGGGGCTTTGTTTCTTGAGTTTCTGATATGCTCAAGGGATGTGAAAATCAAATAGAAATCTTGCTGGCTCTGCTGTTGCTTTATGATTGACTCTGAAATCCTGTTCCGTGGAATTGCAGAGGGTAAACTTTACTTCACTTGCTCTTGTTGGATTAATGAGTTTGTTGATAGTCAGCTTGTAGGGTTCCCAGAGAGGAAAGCAATCAACCACATTTTGTCACAATGAAGTCCCTCTAGTGTGCTTTAATAAGCCAGAGTAGAAAATTTAACCTGTCTGTCACCTTTTGCTGCAGAATGTAATCTGAATACTAAACCATTCTGCATTTATTTTTTTTAAACTTGGTGCTCAGGAGAAATAGAGGGGCTTTCTCCGGGGTCCTGCAGTACCTTGAAGTGTGTTCTGGGCGGAGGCTGGCTGCAGGGTGGTGGCCTACAGGACCAGATGAGGGGCACGCATTTCCCTGTGCTGATCCATCTTGCTGGGCAAAGTGTGTGTCCTGGAATCTGGAGCATAAGCTTGATATCAAATAATTTTTGTAGCATGAAGGAAATCGGTCTTTAAAAACTCCAGGCAAAAATTTCACCTCTTTCTCTTGACTGCTTGCCGTAGTTTGTCTTCTACAGGCCATGAAGATGCTAACTGAATACAGAGCCTCATATTCTTGAGTCTTTATTTCCTCAAGCATTTATCTGATAGGAAAGAGGCTGTTCAGGGTTCAGTATCTCCTTTGATCACTCTGTCATAAGGCCTTCCGGAATGTTTATATAGAAGTGTAGGACTGAAGCTGAAGAAACACTAACGGGGGTAGGATCTTGCTGTGTAGTCTCCAAGTCTTCTGCTCCACCGGAGAGACAGCACGGAGGCTCTGTCCCTTTTCTGAGGCTGAGCAGAAAGCGTTTCTGTTTGTCTTGGGCCTTTGTGAAATGCAGGAAACTTTAGTCCTGTACAATGTTAACTTCCCAGGTCCTTAAATACACAAACCAAGCAGTGAAAGGGAATTGTCTTTTCATCTTTTAGCACTCCCCACCCCCCCACCCCGCCATGAGGTACATATTCGGTAGTGTACTCAGCCGGGAAAAGATAATGGTCAGAACACCACCCTGGGACTTTATTTCTTTTGCGCTATCACTGCCCTCCATAGAGCCCTCCAAATACCTGTCCAGTGGCCCAAGTTTGTAAAAGGGGGACAAGGATCTTTCTCCTGTTGCTGGAGATTTCTTTTTTCTCTTAAGACTCATTAGTTCCTTTAATGTGTTGAAGAGTTCCAAGTGAATGCAACACAGTAGGGTTATTAATGGAAGTTTTGTATGGGATAGCAGGGTGCCTAGATCTAAGCCATCAAACCAGATGAGGGTAGTGAGGATTACTAACTAGGTCCTGTTGCCTGCTTTGAAAGTAAAGCAAGCCCTGCAACTTTGTAGGAGTTTTTTTGTTTTAAAATACACCCTGGCAATGCAAATAGAGTCTAGTAATGTCAGCCTTATTGTTGTGATTGCATCTCTACAGGAAGCCACTTCACTGTTTGCAAGTAATTCATCAATTCATAGGTATAATAATCCATCCCATCACCCGGTGCAGAGGGAGGTGTCACCGTGTAGTCAATCCTTGCTGCTCTCAGGCTTTTCCATAGGCTCACACAGGAGCTGCTGCAATGGACTTACTGGCCAGGGCCAGGCCTGGCTTTTAAGGTGTCAAGCAGAGACTCAGCATCTTGTTTGTACCTCTGCAGCAGGAGGCTGGTGCATACAGTTCATCCCTGGAGGTATTTAAAAGATGGGTGGACATGGTGCTGAGGGACATGATTTAGGGGTGGGTTTTTTTGGCAGTGTAGGTTTATGGTTGGACTCGATGATCTTGAAGGTCTCTTCCAACCCAAGTGATTCTATGATACGCAGGGAGTGCAAATGCTGTTTGAGAGAGGATTAAGAACACGATTAGAAAGTTACGGACTGTGGAAATGTGCCCACTGTTCCACTTCTAGTGGGAAGCAAACAGGAGCAGGGACTTGACAGATCTGCTGGCTGGGCTGGCCGTAGCGATCAGTGTGTCACTGCTCTGCCTCGACTGCTTCCCCCCCGAGGAGACAGTCTCCTTCATCTCCCTCTGCGAGCTCCTTCTCCCAGCTCTCCTCTAGCATCTCCTAGCCTGAAGAGTATCAGAAACACTGGCTTCAAAAGGCCATTTATTTAACCTGATATTTTTCATTACTAAAAATCAATATGCATACAGTATTTGTTTAAAACTTTGTCTCTAATGGCATAACGTCCTGGGAAAGCTGACAAGGGTGCACATGGTTAGTACAGCTGATTGAACTGAGCGTACATGGTATTGGTACATCCTGACACTGCATCTGTCAGCTGTCATTAAGGCCCGGAAATGGTGAATGTCTGAAGGTTCGATCAGTTAATGCCGACGCGCTCACATGTATTTGTATTGATGGGGTTTTGTCCTCTTTTTCTCCATTAAATCGATCTTCAGGCTAGGGTTTGTTGCTCAGAACATTTGCTAGCTGTTCTCTGTAAAGTACAACTCACTGCCGCTAGAATTTAAAGTCTAAGTGTCTTATAATTACTAACTTTCCTTCAGGTACATCATCAGACTTTTAATGATGGAACTTAGACTTTGCTGTAAATATTTTTTTTTTTCTTGTCATTTAAATACTTGCTAGCGTAAAGCTTGGGAAAATCTGTGATGGTTTCCCTCACCTCAAGTCACTGTTCAGTTCGCTGGAAAAAGATGATACTGTGATGAGGTATACAGAGGCACCAAACCATTAGGTCCTAAATGGGGCACATTTGCAAACAACCAATGCACCCTTGCAATTGACACTTGACCTCCATACACCCCAGAGAACTCAGCTATAAAATCCAGTTAGTGCTGGAGCTGATTTGACTGTGAAGTGACTGCCTTGAAGCTGGACTGCTTTGCAATTATAGTTCTGCTTGTGTAAAAGATACACCAATTGGAAATAAATGCTTGCAGTTATAAAAAACACAGCAGTCAAAATATCTCCAAAGGCTGGAAGGATCCTAAGTGAGCAGCTGAGATGATTGAGTAATTTAAGTAAATGTAGACCCGGCAAAAACAAAGCTGGATCTGAAAGCAGCATTTTCTCTTGCTTTGATTTTATTGAAGGTGGGTAAAGCAGAAGTTAGGGGCCTAAATGAGCCAAATGTCAGGCCCGCTCACATTCTGTGAAAATAAGCTCAAGTCTGGGGACTTGCCACTTTGTCCTTGTAAATTTGTTGAGTGCATTCTTGATGTTTTGTTTCAAATGCATTTCTCTTTCCCTCGAGAAAAATCTAACATAATCAATATGCATGGTGTATAAAGTTGAGAGGGAAAATTGGAACCAAATTTCTTTTTAATACAGAGAAAGAGTCTATGAGAAAATCTGCTGATGACCTCTTTAGTCAAAATATGCAGGAAATGCAGACATTTTCATGGATAGTTGATGACACACGGGAGAAAAAAGGGAGAAGAGTGTAATGGTTGTGATCATCCAGAAGGGAAAATCTTAAAAGTCTTATTTTTTGTTGCTTCTCATATTGTCTTAACACTTGTTTCAAAAACATCCTCAGTGTATCTTATTTAGAAAAGGTATAATCAGTCCTGGGTGCTGCAATGACTTTGTTACTGATTTTAACAAATTGAGATGAGGTGGTTTGGAACTACAGTGTGTTAATGCACTCCTGTGTTCACTGCTCACAGATGATCCCTTATAGAACAGAATAAAACTGCAGTCTGTCTCCTCCATTTCTGCCTACAGTTCAGCAGCATGGCAGTTTGCACATCCGTGTGGCTAGTACAGGGAAAGCTTACTCTGCGCTCTGGTTTTTTGCAGGAGCCCTGCCTCTTTTACCTCCATGATCTGCTCCCCCCCTCCNTTTTTTTTTTTTTTTTTTTTTTTGATCGTCCCATCTCTTCTGTCTGGTTTGCTGCATTTTATCTTTTAAGGTTATCTGAGGATGTGGGCTCATAGGAAAGACCCAATGCTTTTGGGCATGACAGATTATAGAATATGTGGGTAATACAGAAGAAATAGAATAGTTTACAGGTTGTCCAAATTAGTATAGAATAATATTCTTGCTTGCAGTTGAGATACTTAACATGGCAGTATTGATGTACCACTTTGAGGTGAAAAATTGTTAGATGAGGTCTAGGCAGAGAAAGGAGCAGGATTTGTTTCTTGGTGTTTTCATTTGTTTGTAAAGATTTCTTCCTCTTTAAGTCCTGACACAGCATATTGGAACTGCTAACTATGTAAATGTGTCACCTAGATGTCTTCCACAACAAAGGACAGTATTTATGAGCTGTCCTGCTAAACTGTCACATTTCCATTGTTGCTTGACATTTGTACCATAACGCTTGTGGTCTGCTGCTTAATTCCTTTGTCTCTGACAGACACCAATTTAGGAGTCTTGGAAAATACAAGGTAGAGCCAGTTAACATTGAATGATCTTAAAACTAAGCTGAACTTTTTTCATCGGAGAGGAAGATGATGCCATCAGCTACTTTGACTGATCAATAGCCCTGCTTGCAATAAGGTTTCAAAGCTTGTGGCTAAAAGCTGATTGCACTGGATCCAAAATAAATTTGATCTATTGGTGTCCACAAATGTAGCATAGCCCAGGATGATGCTTCAGCGCTGATGCTTAACTAATTTTAATAATGCTGACAGACTAGCCTGGTGCCTGCTGTGAGGACACTGTAATACATGAACCCTCTGCAGCAGAGCACTTAAGATGTTTTTTACAGTAGCATGGAGCTGTCACTCTCTAGCAAAGAGCAATCATAAAGGTTCATTATTCTGAGAGTGGGAAGCATTACAGTCTTTGCTGAGCAAGTTTAATGACATCTTTCATTAATTCAAGCTTTGATCCTGGTTTCCTAAAAAGAGAGAGGTACTGGCAAGATATTAGACTGTGTTGTTAGTTTTAGTTGGGGAAATATGAGGGAAAGTTCTGTGGCCAAAGTGCAGAAAAGTGTGTAAGCCCTGTTTGTGATAAGCATTTGGGTATGCAAGGATTCAGAAAGCATCCAGCCACGTTGTTTCTTCATGCTGGGTGGGACCATATTCTGCTGGGAAGGTGGACTAAAATTTAACTGATGCTTTCATCTCTATTTCAGTGACTATATCATGGCTACGGGACCAACAGAGGTCACACGGTCACCTGAAACAGGAGAGGCAGTTGAAGAGTGCGCAGGTAAGCAGTTGTTCTCCAAATGTGTGGCTGATTTGGAAGTCAAGATTTATTTTCTTTAGGTCGGGGGGTCTGTAGTGACGTGTTTTGCAGTGTTGTGTTGTTTTTTGTAGTGTAAAAAAAATTTCTGTGTGGCTTTGTCAGCTAGCAGTATTATGGGAAGGATCTTTTAATGTGTAGTACTGGAGAGCTGTAACCTGATGGAAGTTATCCTTTTCTGATTCCAGTTTGGCTTTTCAAAAGCAGGACGTTAGAGCTTGAAGGGCTGATTGTTGTGCCTGCTTTGGTGGATCCTACAGAGGTGAGAGCTAGGCTGATAGCCAGCCTCTGACTGTGGCGGCTGTATCAGCACCCGCGCTGCAGCCTCATTCTCTGCTTCTGGCCACAGACAACTATTTATTTCTTATTCTTTAATGTAGTGGCATGGGCTGGTGCAAACAGCCATAATGGAATGGAGTAATAGGCAAGAAAAGAAAATATCTTACTTACACCAAAGTGTTGTCTTTGTTAAACGATGTCCCCTTTGCCAGTGTTCAGACTATTCTTCAGGAGATAGGTGAATATGAAGAATAGCACCACGGCTGAGGCATTTTAGAAGTGGCTGTCATATCACTTCTTTTTTTTTTTTTCCTCTGGCTAAAGTCTCGCAATCATCTTAAATGTTTGTGTTTCAAAGGTCATCGTGCTTTATCCTTTAGAAATACATTTACCACCAGCAGAATATTTGTAGAAGAGAGAAGCAAATGGCAAAGCGGCTGTTAGTTGAACTCTGTATGACAGATAGATAAGGGTGAAGAAAGTGTAATGATGGATGCTCAGCAGCAGCTGGTTTCTTAAATTTATAATATAGTTTATCACATTGTCCAGTACTATCCATGGCACACTGGTGAACTTATATGAAACCCACACATGCAAATTTTGTACTCGGACTCACTAGGAGATTCAGAAAATGATTCAAATTCTGACCAGTGTGACGAAGAAGGAGATGGCTTGCTGTCTGAAGTGCTGGCTCTAAAACTACCAGGAATATTTCTGTCTCTAACTGAACCAAAATTTTAAAAAGTTAAAGGCTTTTGCTGAATTATTTAAGAGACACTTAACTGGACGTGGATAAAGCCATTTCAGGATCTTTTGTTTACTTCCCATGTAATGTAGGATTGCCTCACCTCTTCCTCTTCATAGCTTTAATTGGCTGTGTAAAGGCTCTAGGAAGCTAAAATTCCCAGCCTTCACAGTCTAGTCAATCGGACAAATTTCTTCAGGTTTACCTTATTATCTGACTAGTAGTAGAGGGCTTCCAGTGCATGCTGCTCCTTCTTGATGGCAACCAGGTCACTGTCCAAAAACTGTCAGCACCTGTTAGCCTCAATGAATTCCCTGATTTAATTGCCTTTCTGGCAATATTAGGTATTTTTTATGACGCTAGAATCATGGTATTTTCTGAGAATCTTGTCTGTGATTTTTTTCATCATGTGTTTTTGTTGGTGAAAGCATCTAGTCCCTGGATTTGAGGAAAAAATGGAAAATGTGTCCTGAATGCACCGTAGGAAGTCAGCGAGCACAGAAGATGCCAAAATTAACTGTTTAATTTAAATATGATAATTGAACTCCCAAATCAGATGTTCCCTATGCTTTTTACAGTCTCAATTGGGCACTGGAAAAAGCATATATTTCTCTTCTGTCTTATTATTGGGAAGAACCATGCAAAGAGCAGAAAGACATACATTAATTCTCTCTGTGCACAGGAGAAACAAAGAAATAGGCAATACCCAAACTGTAAAAGATATAGTATAAACAAACTTACAGAGAAAGCAAAATGCTTATTCCTGTTCCTTTTCTGTTATAGTGGGTTAAATCACAGTTAGCATAAACAACTAATTTTTGGGAAGGCTTTTTCTTTTTAGGGCAATAGCATTTAATCTTTTATTTTTAGTGCTGTAAAATTGAAGATTGGTAACTGTAAGAATTCAAAAATCAATTGTCACTATTCATCAGTGGGTGAAGGGGGAATAGGAATAATTGTCTAAGCTTGGGTATTCTTTCCTTGCTTTGACTGGATTTTTGTTATGCAATGATTTTTTTCCATTTTAAGTAATAAGATCCTCTTGTATATTATTAGTTCAAGTATCATAGAGCATTCTACCAATTTAGTGATATGTTGGGCTACTTCACAGTGCACCTTTAAATTAAATGTGGCATCCTTTTAATGCTGTGTGAAATCAGCGCACAACTGTTTGCAGCAGGAAACAAATACGGACGCTGTCTTTCTGGAGCATGTCTTTATTGCCAGATACTCTCACATAGCGCAGTCCCGCAGTTTTTATCTGCATGCAGTACTAAGTGTGTAGTAGAGATTTTATCTTTTTTTGCATAATAATATGGCTAGTGCCCATCTTCTGGAACTGCAGGGAAACTTACTGTTTTCATACTCATCTGAAACAGCTGAAGGCATGCAGCTGAGCAGAGCGCAGCTGAAGAGGAATTATTGCTGGAGGGGGTGTGCCCTGCACATCAGTAATAAATCAGAGGCTCAAGAAGGCACTGAAGTGACTGATGTGTCTGCATCAGAGGACCCTCTGTTGCACAGTGATACCCAAGTGTTGTCCTGTGCCAGCTGAGGTTTACTCAGTGGCAGTGTTTGCAAATCCTTTCCCTGGGCTCCATTCTAAAGTTAGGACCACTTCTGATCTAAACAAGTATTTGGAGTAGTATTGTGGCAATGTTATCCTTTGTGGTAGGACTTATGTCTGTTTCTCTTAAATGCCCTTAGAATCACTTCTTTTTTTGTTGTTGTTATGTTGTAGGTTCTTGGGGTTTTTTAAACATCCCCTTGGGTCTCTGGAAATACCAGCATCTAATTAAGCTCTTTGGTAACACTTGCACTAGAGTTGAACTTGCTTTCTGTCCGTACCACTGTCAGCTGACCAGTGTACATGGGCAATGTCCTTGTTTTTAATTTAGGCTGCCTTTAAGTTGCAGAACTCTCCACAGGTAGCAAAGTCTGCCATTTTGCTCTTTGAGTCATTGGACTGTGTTAGCAGACATTGATGAATTGATAATTTTGGGGCACTGCTTTCATGAGACTTTTTAATCTTTTGTTTTGCTGATGTAAAATAAACCAACTCAGCTTTGACAAGTTTCCTGGGAGAATATCATATCCGTTGTCTAATTGCTGATACAAATAGTAGGGAGGCATTTCTGAAGACTCTTTAAAGGACACTCAACATGCTTGTTAAATAAAACATGGCACTTCTGGTCTTCTAATTGCTGTGTGACCTGTCTTCTCTGACCAGTTCTTGCTATGGGCGCAGCATGAAACTCACTGAGCCCCGTCAGAGGCTCAATTTGTCCTAACAAATCTAAAAGCTTTGGGGTCAGCTCTGTAGTCTGGGGCAGACAATATAACCTGTATGTTTTCTGTGACTATCTCATTCAATTACTGTCTGATAAGAAGCAGTGTAAAATAAAAAAGGTCTTCCACTGATAAACCCTCCACTGGAGCACCACATCCCAGTATTATTCAGATGAGTAGGACTCCACTGGTAGTTTTGCTCTACATGGTTTGAAAGATAATTTGGTCTCAGTGACAGCTCAAATCACTTGAAAAGCAACATGCAGGTCTTCCCTGGCTGCTGTTGCTCTGCAGAGAGGTAGTGGTTTCATCAGTCCGTGCCAGGCAGTGTAGCAGCATCCTTGTATGTCCTGACGCATGGTGCTGGCACTGGTCTTGAGAGCAGGGAGGAGACAGGGTGAGTAGATCTCAGTATCATTGTTTATTTCTCAAAGTGGCTACTGTCTGGTGCAGCTGTGCGGTGGCACAGTTTCAGCCTAGATAAGGCCCGTTGGCAGAGATCCCTACACGTACAGGGCACACGTTGAGACAGAGCATTGCCGACTAAATCATTTCTGCGAGAAGACAATAATTGTGTTGAAATAATGCCTTGCTTATGAAGGAATCCTCCAGCTGTGAGCATTTATTATGCCAACTGCTGTAAAGTATTAATTGAACAATGAATTTGGCTCAGATACGCAGTGATGTTATTGCTCTGCATATGTATTTAAGTCAATCACAGGGGTCTTAGTACAATAGTTTGGCCCAAACCACTCCAAACTGATCCCTCAATGTAAAAGGTCAGTGACAAAATGCAGCACTTGTGTGCTGAAAGCAAATACAAATAAGAATGTTAAAGTATCTTAGGTTATTAAAAATGAAAGAAGTCAGTGGTGTTTCCTATGGTTTATTTTGTTCTTTTTCTTTGTCTTTCCATTTGGACAATGGAAAATCTGAAATCAGATTAACAGTTTTTATTGTATTCTTAGGTTTGCTCAGTTTGGGGGTTTCATGTCCTGCAGGGCAGTGTCTTAATTTAAGTTTGCTCCATTGTCCTTGGAGGAGTTGTTGATTTTATTTTGGAGCAGTGGTTTAATGTGGAAACAGATATTTTGTATTTAGAGTTTATAAATTCTTTTGCCAGTTTCAGTCTTTTTGCCAAGTGTTGAATATCCTTCAAGTGTTGTCTCCTTACAGCACTGAGTAGAGAGAAAGCAGAAGTGAACTGATCTAAGGAATGAACAGTGAGAGTTAATGACTTTGACGTCAATTTCTTTACTGATGTATGATTGGCTTGATTGCTGTTCAGTTGTAGGTAGATACCTTGTCTATATAAGGTGTATTTTTCATAAACTGGAACCCAAGTAGGCACCGCTATTGTCAGTTTAATGGCAGTGTTGCTTTATAGGCAGCTTCACCTTTCACTGGACTCCAGCACTGAATTATTTACAAAGGAGCGGACTAAAACTGAATGGGCTGCTCTAGCTTTGAGGCTTCCTCTAGAATTTAAGAGATAACATTCTTTAAGCTAAGCAACACCTCTAACTTCCTTAAATCTTCATTTTTCTCGTGTTGCAGGAAAGAAAAAATCCAAATTTCAGACTTTCAAGAACTTCTTTGCCAAGAAGAAAAGGAAAGAACCTCCACCTCCCAGGGGGGAGAGTAATTTAAAACCTAGCCAGTCCAGCAGCGATGTCAGCATCTCTGTGCTCGACGCTACTGCACTTCATTCACCGAAGGAGGCTGGGTAAGCTGGTGGGGAAGGAAAATAAATAAATAAAACCGGACCTCTCGCAGCAGTAGGATGAAAGCATGAGTTGGCCCCTTAGAAGCAAGCTCCGTCCAAGTTTGTGCAAAACAAGCCCTAATGCTGATGAAGGAATTCCAAGAATTTCCTCTTTCTGTGCTAGTGCTTCAAACCCCAGCCTGCAGAGGAGGGGGAGGGCAGACAGGGGCAGGGGTGACCCACCTCTTAGTCTAAAACTGCAGATAGCCCAGATTGTTTTGATTGGTTTTAGTGTTTGAAATCAAATCTGTCCTGGAAGGTCTGATCAGCAGCAACTTTACATGAGGACGATGATTTAAGTAGTGCTAGTACAGAGAATACATGTGAAGTTGAGTTCCTGGTTTTTAGTATAACTAGTGCCCTCCATCGTGGCTAGGGTAAAAGAAAAGTATTTTTGGTGTATTATCAGTATGACATTGCTGCTTTAACTTTCTTAACATAGCCATTTAGGTATAGATAAGAACTGAAGGCCTCTGGTTTTGTGTTAGCTACCCCTGAAGGACTGTCCACGTGAGTGAGGTTTGCACGTCCTTAAGGAGCGTCCAGAGCAATTCTCAGATCCCTGAATGATGTTAGTTCAAAAACCTGTTCTTTTTTTTTCAGTGAGTGTAATACAACCTATTAGCTTGCACTGCTAACACTGCTTCGCTGGTAAGCTTAGACCGTCAGGGTAGACAACCCTTCCATTGCACGTCACTGAATCTGGGGTGGGACAACCCACTGAACACGGTTATGTCTCTCAGCAGGGGTGCCATGGATCGGTATCTGGTGACCTTTAATTTGGCTGTTTTCCAACTCCCCACTCTCCTCATACTGCCTTGGTAGTTACTCAGCCAGGCCTGTCTTTGGATTACCCTAGGCCTCGGGTCGTGGAGCTGCAAACTACCAAAGTGTGACAAAACATTCATTTGCAGTGTTCGTTGGTGGGGACCTTGGACAGGTGTGAGACTGGCAGAGGGCATGAATAGGTGACTAGAGTGGGACATGCTGAAATCCGCATTGCTGCCAAATGCTTTGTGTCATCAAATAAGGCATTTGGTGGAACTGGACACTACGTTTCTTCTGGTGGAACAGCTTATAGGTGTTACTTTCTCATGGGTGCTTGTTCCTCCTTGCCTCACTCTCTCTGTTGTGTTTATGCAACTGCATCGTGGAAATGATCTGGGAACGAAACAACAATCTCTTTAGTTTGTTTGTTAGCATAACAGCAACAGAGTAAGTGACCACACAACCAGTCCCCTGGGGTAAGGGGAATTAGGGTGACGCAGCTAACCCAGTCCAAAAAGCTTAGGAACAGCTGAGTTTACCCCATCAGCCCACAGGAGGTATCTGGCTTAAAATTAGCTGTCTGCTCCAGAGGCAGTGTGAGTGCGAACTCGTTCTCTTGCCCTTAACCAAGTACTTCAAGTCCAATTGCTGTTTACCTCAGCACTGTCCTCCAGTGACTATGAACTGTTTTGCAAGATCAGAGATCAGGAAGTGAGTAAAACTCTTCTGTTTTTTCCCTTAAAGATAGGATTAGATGGACTATCCAAATAAAAAAAGTAGAGGATATGTTTGAGCTACTTGCAAACCCTATCATGTCCAGACCCTGCATCACATAAGCGTGCTTTTTAAGTACCTAGAGAGACTGAACAACATAATCCTTTGGAAAACCTGATCCTGAAAGCCAGTGGAAGTACAGCTTGTGAAGGGTTTATAGCAGAACCCTGAGCTTTGCAATTTCTGGCATGCAGAATATCAAAACCAGTCCTAGAACAATGCTGCTGTTTGTTTGTTCTTGAGACAGAAGCACTGATTTTCTTTTTTTTTTTTTTTTTAAACCACGTAATGTTTTTAAAATTTAACTTTTCTGAATACTAACCAGAGACCAAACTCCCAGATGTGCCAAATGCTTCTTGTAACAGCCAAAAGATTGTGCCCAGATGTCAAGGTGCTGTAGGGAATCAATGGGATTTGGCGTCTGGGAAAGGGAAGGGATTATTATGTGCCACTGCTTCTTTATCTTCTGAGACATGAGTTTTGAATAGAAATGGAAAAACCTTCATGGCAAAGTTAAAGCATGTTCCATGGATGACTTCTCTGTATCATCAAAAGGATAAAAGACCTTAAGCAGAGGAAAATTGGGTCCCAAATAGTCTTATTCCTATTAAAAATCTTTGAGCAGGAAAACCTGCTGGGATAATATGTAAAATTGTCGTGGTCTTTGTAATGAACACTCACTCCTTTGGCAGCTGCAGTTGTTTTTGAGAGAGCGGCTGCCTGAAGGAATTGTGTCACCTTTCTTCCCGCTCCCTCAAACACTAATAAAAGGGGTGGGGTTACAGCAGTAGGAAGGGGAAGGTAGCACAGGCTGTGGTGAGTTTAGGAGCAGCTTTATTGCTGGCTGTAGAGTCCCATCATTTCCTCAGTTGTGGCAGCTCAAGTGTTGCTACGCATGAATGAGTTGAGCGGGAATATGGGGAAATCAGTGTGGAGATACAGTGCCTAAAACATCTGGGGATTTAGCTGACAGTGCATCGTTAGCTTCAGTGCAAATATAAACACACTGCTTGGAATTACACATGAATGTGTATTTGTGCATAGGAGAGTGTACTAAAGCTGCAGTTAGTTTTGTATTTAATAGAATGCTCTTTTAGTGACTGCCAGAAGAAAATACAGTAATTCTGTATGATACATATGCAGAGAAAGAAACAGATCTTGTATCGACAGTCTCAAGAACAAGGAAACCTCAGCTCTTATTGCTAAAGAATGCCAAGTAAGGGAAGCAAGGAATCCCCAATTAAAAAGGTTAATACATCCTAATGCACACACATTCTTTGCAGTAAATAACATAGGCCAATTAATACTGAATATACATTACAGTAAATAAAAGTAGCATGATGCTGTCTTTCTGAATGCAGTAAAATTATGTCTTGCCTATATAGAGTGTCTTTCATGCTGAAAAGGACTCTAAAATCAAACACGCGAAAAGATGGGATAGCTTCATTCACTCTAATGAAGAAATAAGGCAACTGCCTTACTTGTGTGCAGGACTGCTGTCCTGTAAACTAACACGGGCATTAACTACTATGTATGATGGGAGGAAGCACGAACTCTGACCTGTGCTGTGAGAGAAGATGCTCAGATCGTCTTTGGCACAACAGAAACATAGAGCAGAATTATTTTGCCCTACTGTGAGACTTGGCATAACTGTATTACTGATTGATTACACCTTGGGGGCAACAGGAGAGTTAATAAAGCAGCCAAAGGAGATGTCTCTGGAGATGTAAAGAAGGGAGATGCAGCATGAAAAAGAGTAATTTGTTTGGGGTTTTTTACATGGTGTATTTACTTTATGAGAGTTCACAGTCTTTCAGGGCTTTCTTCAAAATAAAGAGAGAAGCCAGGGTTAGATAAATAGCAGAGACCTCCTCTATTTGATTTCCTTGCAGAAGAGCGTTAGGCTTACTGGATTTTCCTTGTCAGAGTTCTGTTCCTAATCATCCCCTGTTACCCAGAGTCAAACTTCCAGAGGCAAGGAGCATGGCCTGCACAGCAGCTGAGCCAAGGAATCCTTGTAACTTGTGGGTTATGAGGCTGGCAGCCAACAACATGAGTATTCTCTGTTGTTTTCTAGTTAAGTGCTAGAATGAAATCCTGGTAGAGGCCATCCTTGTGGTCTTTTGGACAAAGTAATGAACAGACAGTGCCTGCCTATGGTGGAATTTGATGAATAAAAGATTTGGAGCTTTCCTTGTCATTCCGCCCAAGTGCAAAATGTGCCCTGCACAACTTAATAGCTCAACCTCAATCAATCTCAGGTGATTACAGCTCAATTAACAGCTGTACAGCTGGAACAGCTCACTGGGCTGAACACCCAGTGAGCACAGAAGCAGAGCAGGAATATCTTACCTGGGTACTTTAACTTGACCATGGGTAGGTATGTAACTATGGCCACGGACACTCATCCCATCTACATTTTTTAATATGCTTGGGATCTGGCAATGTTCATGATACAGGTGAACAGAGCTGTTTTTATTGCTGGACCTGAGACGATTTGAATCAAGTTTGTTAATGTAGTAGAATTACATTTTCTGCCTGTGTTTGCAAGAAGAGGAAAAATATTCCACAATCTTTGGTAGGTGTGACCCACACCAGGCTGCAAAGGTCGTATCCTGAACGTCTCATGCTAAGCACATTCCCACTAAAGAAGGGCAGAGGACTCCTGTCGCCCCCTCTCTGTGCTGTAGACATTTCTCAGCATCCAACTAAATCCCAGCATCTGACCTAATCACCCTGGCCTCACTTTAGTCCACAGAGGCTGGCCCGTGTGTTCAATGTGGATGTTGAGTACATCTGAAAAGAGATGCCTGCATTCAATCAGCATCCTAAAAAGTGTTTCTTCCCCCCTTCTGAGTATAAAAGCAGCTAGCAGTGACTACCTTAGACGGCCAACACGCAGAAATCTGAAGTTAAGCGAGGTGCAACCCATCCTGGCCTCTTTATGATCCCTCTGCCCTGGTGAAGTTGTGCAGGGAAGTGTTGGAGGGCTGTACCCAGTGCACTGACCACTCTTCCTTCCTTCCCAGGCCCAAAGGAAGCATGGGAAACAAAGCCCTGTCCCATGACAGTGTCTTCATTTTTGAATCTGCACCAGGAAGTGTGGCTGGTGACGTGTTGTCTCAGGAAAACATACCAGGAAGAGTGAAAACTTTGCAGGTGAGAACATCTTCCCCTCATTCGTGGTGCTGCTTTGTATTAGCTGCCTCCTAGGAAACTCTGTTGCTTGATTCCTCTGCTGTGTGCCTTAAGACTTTGTTGACTAAAGTGTCCAAAGCCAAATTTACTACTTTTGGATCTATTCTGCCTCTTGGAAGCTGCATCCTTGGACAGTCCTGGTGCTTTCAGCCTTGCCCAGGCCTCAGTGTGCAAGTGGCACGAATCCAGTTCATGGACTCTTGGAAACTTTCCTTAATGAGCATGTCCTCTTCCAATGGGATTTCCGTTCTTCATAGCCACTACTTCTGGCTTAATGCCATTTATTTATACTGTAGCTTGTCCCTTACGCTGTTATCTTTACATATTATGTTATAGATATATGTCATTCTTATTGGCAATTCTGGCTATGATGGTTTTGCTGTACATGCTAGCACCAACAGCTGTGTAAGTGTGTGGGATGATGGATATGTCAGGGCACTCTTAGTGACAGCTTTATTTATACCATTATTCTTCCGATCTCTGCCAGCAAAGGATACTGTATTCTGCTAGGTCATTTCCTTCTTCCAAGGCACATACTGAACCCTCCCTGACAGCTCCCTTATCAACTGTTGGTTATATTAATTGAGTTTAAATAACTGCGCAGCTCAGAGCACTGAGATAAAAGTTTAAGGTTTTTCCAGAGGCTGAAAACAGACCGCTGATAAGGCAGCCAAAGGCCATTGAAATTCTTCCTTTGCTCAGTGTGAGCTTCATGTTGCAAAACACAATTGCATCACATGTTAAGTAATAGAAGATGCACAGGGGGACTTGTTACTTCATAAGACTGCAAAATAGGCTAAGCTTCAATTCAGGATATTTTTTGTATAACAATAGGAGTAGCAGGAGAAATCATGTTTGTATATGAGAGAACTTTGTTGTGGGAAAAAGCTCTTTTCATGCTATCTCCAGTCCACCGTGCCCTCTCTTCATCCATCTGTCATCCTGCATGGTAACATAATACTGGCAGTGCTATTTTTATAGCTGTAAAAGACAGCCTTTTTCTGTGAGCTTGACTTGTCAGAATAAAAGCCAAGCACTAATAAAGGCTGTTATTTTCTTAGCAATGTAAATTAACTTCTACCAGCAGAAGACAGACTGTAAACTCAGAATTTCCCCCGCGACATTTTGCTGTCTGCATGTAATAGATTTAATAAAAATGGGAAGTTGTGAAAAGAGAGAAAAGCAAAATTGACTTTCTGTATTTTCCTTCTGATGAAGTCCATAAGTATGTTGTATGTCTTGTGTTGACTGTATATGTCCACCTTTGTGCGGTTTGTCATCAGTCCTGCTTTTGCAGATTGTAGTGGTGATACCTCTTTGATTGTAGTGGGTAAGGGGGCAAGAAAGCTGTTTGACCTGGGGGACTGATGGATTAAAGAGTGATACTGGGCTACCCTTTGTGGCTGTTGGATCTATAGGAATTGCATTCCAAGTGAATCTTCCTGAATAGGAATGGTGGCTATTTAGATCTATTTTACAGAGATATACATGAATGCACAGCCTGCAGAAGAGCACAGAATTAGGCCTAGAATTTCGCAATATGCTTTAATAAGCAAAGAAACAGAAAAAACAGGTCTGCATATTTACCTTGGGAATATTCAGTTGGTATGTTTTTAGTTGAAGGACAAAGTTTCTGTTCAGACCTTGTTTCTATTCCAGCTTTGACATAGCCGACAGACTTAAGCCAAGAATTTTAGTAATGGTGTTTCCTGAGTTCTGAACTTTTTTAGTTTGAGGGAACATCTGGCTGCTTGTGAGGTTGCAGACTTCGTTTTATTTTTCTAGAGTCAGGGCCTGCCAGAGCATTCTTTTGTGCAATCTTGGAAGAGAATATCGATACTCCTTTACAAACAAAGTTGTTCCTGGCTGCCGCTATCATTCTTGCTGTAGACAGGACCAGGGTGTGATGCTGGGGAAAATTAACAAGCAATTCATTAGGGTGGACCAGAAATTGAATTGTCTTTGTATTATTATTTGTATTCTATTGAATTAAACTGTCTTTAAGGTCAGGTTGGATGGGGCTTTGAGCAACCTGGTCAAGTGGAAAGAGTCTCTGTCCATTGCAGGGGAGTTGCAACTAGGTGATCTTTTGAGGTCCCTTCCAACTCTAAGCGTTCTATGATTCTATGATTGTACAGAAATAGGGACTCAGCTACTTGTGCGGAAGAGGGCGGTGACAGGCTCTCGGTGTTTGGAAGGGCTTTGTGAAGGAAAGCTGACCGCATAAACCTGGGGTTGGGAATGGCTAACTGACAGTACTTTGTGTGACATTTTGGAATATCCAGATGTATTATTTAAAGAATAATTAAATCTAGAATTTTTTAAGTTTTAAATTTAAGCTGAGTTAAACTGCTGTAAATTTTCTGGAATGGTGAAATTTCTGTCTTTGGTAACGTACTGAATAAAATTGATTTAGATCTTAATTTTTTACCAAAGACAGTCCTAGTGATGGGTCTTCGATGAATGTAACTAAATACAATTTTATTAATGGCTATTTTCTGTAAATGGTCTGTTTCTTCAAGTATTTCTGTTAACTAAGAGATTCTGCATGCCTGATGGGAGCAATTGGGGTAAAAGTGTCCAAAATGTCCCCTATAAATAATGCCATTGAAAGTCTGTATTCTAAATTTCTTTCCAACCACAGCTTCAGTTGCAGCAGAACATCAGACTGGGATCGTCTCCTCTTGTTATAACTGGAAAGAAACTGGAAGATGCAGGTGCTGTTTCTGAAGATGATGGTTTACCTAGAAGCCCTCCTGAAATTTCAACCCTTCATGAAGTTCTGACAGATTCACCAAGCAAGGTATAATTGTTATGCCACTTCAGTGACCACCTGTACAGAAAAGAGAAAATCTGCTTGGAGAAGGGAAAGACCTTTTTGCTTGCTTGTGAAAAAATTTGATGGTACAGATCAGTCAGAACTAGAACAAATTACCCAGATGGATTGTAGTCTTGTCACTGTGAGGGATATCTAGGAAGTGGCCTTACAAATACCCCTTCTGAGTACAATTTTCTATGCTTTTATGTAGACCAGTGCTGGGGCAGTTGTGACCTATATCATTAAGGAAAGAGGAGAGAGATTCAGTTGATATGACAACTCTCAGTGCCTTCGGGCAAGGCAGTCTCTCCTGGAAGGTCCGTATGGCAGAAAGCATAAAAAATCAGTTATTCGCAGATGAGTGTTTTGTTACTGCTCCACTTCAGTCCAAGAACAATGCACAAACTTCCCATGTCTTCCCACTTCAAAGAGCTGCAGAGATTGGCAGTTTCCTACACCTGTGAAAGGGGAAGCGGTTTTGGGTGCTTTAAAACTAGTGAGGAAAACAAAAATAATGAAGACTTCAAGAGAATCAAACAATTAGTGGTTTTGGAATGAAATCACTCAAAACCAGAGCAATATTATTTAAATTGACAGGAAAGTGACAATCCCATGAGTCTGAGGAGAACAGGTCCTGGTGGGACTCAGAGGGGGCTTGGGTTATCTTCTTTCTTAGGAATTGCCTTCTCACAGCAGATGCATGATTTTGGACTTGAATGAGCGTGTAGGCGTTTGTAAATTGAAAGGTCTTAAAACAATAATAAAAAAAACCTTTATAAAATATATTGCCTTATGTGGTCAGCCCTTATGGCATATCTCACAGCAGGATAAAGGTCCCCTACTTTATGTTTGATCCCCAATTAACAAATGAAACCTACTCTGTGAGGCAGGGACTCAGTGGCCCTTCCTTTCTCTTTCCTCTTGTGCTTTCTTATAATTAGCACTGGATATCCAGTCCCAGATAATTCAATGTGATACTTCCCTTGACTTACCCTCTTCCTTATTTTATCCCACAGTCTTCCAACCCTGTTCAGCGTCATAGCTCTTTGAGTTTAGGCGGGACAGACAGTGAAGATGAACAGGTAAACAGCTACTTCTCCTGCTAATAAGCTTTCCTGAAGCAGCACGGGTGGTGTCTGTATGGAGCCAGTACAATAATATTTATTTTGTTTTTAATCTGTGCTGGCTACAGTGTATCCTAGCAAACAATTCATAAACAGTCCAGAGTGATGCAAACGATACTGAAAATGTACCTCTCACAGAGTTTTGAATAAGCACAAATAGAGGCAGAAATCTACTGGTAAGTGTTTTGTGTGAACAACATAGTCAGCTGTGTGACACAGTATGAATCTGTAAAGTTACACAACAGAAAATTGGACAAGCCAAGGCACTTCAATTCCACTTCCATGTCCCAGGACCCCCATACCCGACAGCAGTAATAGCTTAATAACACCTGCCCATTAGCAGTGGCTTATGGGCAATCCCCTGCATCTCTCTTATAATGGGAAATAATTGCAGAATTGGCCCGTTCTGATGCCAGGTATTCCACAGCAAAAGGTCTGTGTTAATTTGCAATTTTCTGTGGGTGAAAAGTGACCATCAGAAGCAGCAGGTTCTGCTGTCAGGCCAACGCAGTCTATTTCTTGGCCAGCTCAGAAAAATTTACAGAGGTCATATTTTTGGAGAGGAGCTCAGGGGACCTTCACCTTGACTGTCCCTGGTACTTGGAGCTGAGTTGAGTTCCTGCCCATCTCACGCTTTCAAGGCAGACCTGCAAGGTTTGCTTATATTGCCTTCCTCTAGTGTTAATATAATGTCTGAAAGACCAGTCAGACCACAGTTATGCCAATGGGGTCTTCAAAAGCCAGCGCGAAAGGCAACCGCCACTCCAACAGAGCTGATTTGATTCATGGCATAGCCCTTGCAATTGTATAAGCAAAGTAATTTGGCATCTAGCTGAGAAGGGGAATATTTATGGGCCTAGAATAGCTATGGGCCATTTTTTCCCAAGTTTTGCAGTCCTCCATACAGAATCCCTGTTTGAGAAGCTCACCAGGAAGAGCACTATTTAACCCCTTGTGAAACTGAGAATAGCACACAAATAAAGGGGAAGTAGCAACGTACCTAGAAGATTCCTTCTTGATGAAGAGGACCTTAAGCAGCCAGTGCAGCATCTTCAGGGTCAAACCGTTAGCGCCCACCCAGCTGCTACAGAAGCTTTCCCTTTCACTGTCTCTTTGGCCAGCCTTTGAGAAGGGAGAAAGCAACCTTTGGGCAAGACCAGCTCAACTTTCCTGTCCGTGGTTAAGATCAGACACTCCTCTGCTCAGTCATTTCTAGATCTTTTTGCTTTAGGGATAGAAAGAAAAAGCAATGTCTCCCCCACATAACAGACTACCAGTCTCACAACTCTAGAGGCCTAAGTGATCTAGGTAACTTGGATTGGCATTATTCTTAATAACTTCTTGTATATATTTTGTCATTAATTCAATGTACATTTTATTAACTCATCTCCCATTTTATATTTTGACTAAAACGCTCCATTTTGTAAGCCTGCATACTGTTTTTTCCTTACAATGCAAAAAGCCCTTTTCTATCCAGTTCTGAAGTCTTTGAGCTCTTTCAGTCTTGCAAACTCATCTCCTATGAGAAAGACAGACAGAGACAGGAGAAATTTTTTTTATTTTCTATATTGCATGGAATTCCCTACTTAAAGGCTCTTTCTTTTTCTCCCCAAGTCACTAGGAATCTGACTAGCTTCTCTACAGTACTGTGTATGTTCTTTTGCCCAAATATTTTTCTTAGTCAGCAGTTTGGATTAGCAGAAATCTTGCCAATATATTTATCTAAAATAAAAAACCTTTTCCTAAATAATCACATAATTTTTTTTCAGTAGCTTTTGAAACTATTTATGTAATACCAGGATTTGCACTAGCATAACACATATTGTTAAACTGAATAACCTCATCCCAAAGATCAGAAAAATTGTGAAAAGTACCAAGAAATCTACACCGGTTATTCCGTTTAACAATGTTGTATATTTAGTAAAGGAAAAAGAGCATTTGATCCTATGCAATCTGAAGTTACACACAGTGTAGTGGTTTACATTTTATTATTGCATTGATCTTGCTATAGATGATGGTTACTTCATTTCTTTGCCCTGTGCGGCTTCGCTGGGCTTTCCAAAAGCTTCATGCCGCTGTCACCTCTGTGTGAAATCCTGATGTGTCACTCATGTAGCTTCTCAGTGCCTTCCATGTTTATAAATACCCACTTTCTGGCTAATCTAAAGCTAAATGTGAGGCTATCACTTAAAGTGAGCAGCAAGTGACTTCACGGAGACATTAACCAGCATTACCCTGCCTTTGCCAGATAGCCTTTATGGAAATCTAACTTCCTTGTTGGCATCTTCAACCCGGACTGATTAAGAGCAAAACAGGGTCTCAGCTTGTGGGGCTGAGGACAGTGTTTTGGCACAAACACTCTTTAGGAAATGTCCTCCTGGCTGCAGCATTCTCTTTGTGCAGGCTACTACAGCTTCCCAATAACCAGCAAACACCAAATTTATCTTACACTTAAACACTGATGTGGAAATCTTGTTTCTGCTCTACTGTCTTTGAAAGAAGATACCATCAGTGCTCAGAGGAAAAAAAAGTCCTGAGTGGACTAGGGAATTTGCCATTTATTTACAGCAGTAGCTCAGATACTATCTTCAGGTGTTTTTATATTAAATAAGCACAACTGTAATTTTATAATTGAGAGACAGAAAAATTTGTATGTAGCAATTAATAACAGTGTTACTATTTTGGAAGTTCTAGTGATGCTTACAGGTTTATCATTAGTCTCGTAGCATTATAACAATAGTTTGCTTATTTATTAGCTGTGTTCTTTCTCTTTCGCAATGTGTACATTTTTCAGGAGACTCTATCTGTGATAATACATTCTGTTGTGGTTTATTGCAGATCTAGGAACTAAAAAAACTCACTGGAGAATAAAGAAATTAATTTTAGCTACCTTAAACACGAAGCAATGTACCTAGACAATTTTGGTAGATCAGATGGGAAGATGCTTTCATTAACTTTAAAACGTCACCAGCATACATGTTTTAAATGCTGTGTTACGTCCTAAGCTTAAACAAAACTAAAATCTGCACGCCAAGCACAGTTAAATGGCTGTGTTTCACCTAACTTTATGGCCAAAGCCAAAATGGCAGTTATTTTATACAGAACGAAGTTTGTTTCACATGGCTGTGAAATTTTGCAAGTGTTCCAGAAAATCAAGTGTACATTTCAAAAGAGTAACAAAACCAGTCAAGTTGCATGTTTAGGGGTTTCTCTACAAACACTTCTGTAAACCGTTTATTTTGACAGCATAATCTAAGGTTCCTGCTGTTCAGTTCCCCAGAGCAGCATTGCTGCGAGGGTGAGATCCACATGACTGTGTGGAAGATGCTGCTGGGATACTTGCTGGAGAGAAGCATTTGATTTTCCTGGGCAAGGGGATGTTAAAAGAGCAAAGTGGCTATGGCAACTTTCTTAGAAATAGAGGTAATGAGGAGCAAGCATCCATGCTACTTTTGTGGCTTCTTAATAAGATATTCCTGCACTGTGTCACGTTGATGAAAAGGGATGAAAAAGCAGCTATAAAAACTGCACCAGTGTCTCCTGCTGGTGCATGCATAGATTGCAAATGGTTTTTCAGATAAGAACTGGGAAGGGCACTAGCCAAGGCTCTTAACTGTGGGAGAGGGAGAGACAGATATTTCTCACTTTTGTGTAGTGTGCGGATGAACACACAGAACTGAGTGATCTCTATGCAGAGACAACATTAGGCATGCATTTTAAAGTGAGGATTTATGTCTAAAAATACAGCCATTTCAGGCTTCTGAAATGGAATGAGCTAGCAAAGGAATTGTTTCAGAGATGTGGGGAAGCCAAGGAAAATGTAGAGTGACGTGTTTGTGTTTTACAGATACCTTCTGGAGCTTCCTCTGGGCCCATCAGTCCTTCATCCTCTGCCACTCCTGGGGCCCCCGGCTCACGAGGTAGCAGCTTTCTTCCTGTTGACTTCACCATCCCTGCCAGTCCTCTGGGGTGCCTGGACACCTCAGCAGCCAGGCACAGGATTGCCATAAACCCCCGGAAACAGAAAGGCTTTACAAACAAGAATCAGCAACCCCCCCAGGTAAGCGTTTTCTTGAAAAGAATCACTGTGCAGATGGAAATGGATGTGAAATTTTAATTATTATTTTAACTTTTTTGTAATTTATTTTTTTATTTTCAATCCACATTCCTTTACCTTTTTTGTTCTTCCACTGGAAAAAGGGAAACCACCTATGTTTCACCAAACAAACAACCAACAAAGACTCAGAAAACTTCAATATCATGGAAGCTGAAAAAAAGAGCAGCTTTGGTTTTTACGTTATTTAGCCAAAAAACTTGTGGGTTACGCTTCATTTGTAAAAACATTCCTGTAATTTGAAAAGCTAGTTTTCAATTTTAAAGAAGTCTAAGTCTGTTTCTACAAACAATTTCAGGTTAGCTTAAACTTAATTCTTCGTATGTCAAAGGAAAGACGTAAAGACTTTGGGAAGGAATGGAGCTCTGCATGTGGGAAATTAGGATGAGATGCTTCTCATCCTGGCTTCTAGGAAACACATTGTGAAGATGAAGTTCACTAGAGCTGTTGAAGCTGAAGTGTGACAGAGTAAGGAGTAAAGCTTCTCTGCTTCTTGCTCCACTCTCCATCAGGGAATCACGCATGAAAGTCACGCATCCTGGAGTTAGAAGTGCCCTGCCCTGAGAAAGATGGTGAGAGAAATTCGGGCTGAGTGTAATACAGAATGAGGGTGTCTTGGAAACTTGGGCCCTACAGCATCTTTGCTGGATATTCTTTGTGCTGCAGCTGGTACAACTGGAGTACTGAAGGAGAAAAGCTAATTGTGGAGTGCCAGAGATACCAGAAGTGATGATAATCTCACTGGCTTGATCTGTTCTATGCCACCAAGTAGCCTGGGTGTTGTCTTAAAAACATACTCGTTCACTCAGAATATGTCAATCCCAGAATGCTTCAGATTCAAGAGATCAATGCACTGCCTTTGACATTTTAAATATGAATGATTTCTAGGTTCTTAACTGGAATAGTATATTACCCACAGTGTTTGTATATTACAGGGTGGTGGTTTTGTGTCTACATTTTGAGTATTCATAAATACGGATGTGTATAAAACACAATTTTTGTGCGTTATTCTTTAATTAAAAGATCTCACTGCACCTCATTAGGTGGAACAGCTGGAAAATGAAGCATGTCTTCCTGCAACTCCAGAAAAGAAGGGAAATTCAACAGAATTACTTGAGAGTGACCAGCATAAAAGTGATTGGGAAGGTAATGAAGACTTATGTATTGCTACTTTGGGTGCTTGAACTCTTCTACATAAGGCTGACAGGACCTGTTGGAATCGTAAGTCCTTTGAAATGAGGCATCTTTTGGTTTTGTATCATAAAACCAATCCTGGCTGCTAAAGTGTTATGATGGAAAAAATCATGTACTCCAGTCAACACAGTGGTGCTGAAATGGTGAACTTTGAAGGCAGCATTACAGAATACATGAGGTGAAAAGTGCCATGTTCAGAAGTACCTGTGCTACACAGTTGGGTAGTTCTTATTGATGAGAGATCCAAGTTCCTTGAAACTCAGAAGAACCTTAACCTCAGCATTATATCTGTTATGTATGTAAGGTGATTTTAATTGGCTTGTGTTTACTAGGTCTTCCTTTGTCACCTCCCCCCTTATCATTTGAGTAACAGCTAACTGCCAGTGGTAACACAACTGTAATTGTAAATCATAAAACCAAATGAAATTTGTCCAAAACAGCACCAAAGGCATTCCTCGTTAGCACTGCATTACAAATACACTGGCTGATGGAAATGCTATAGTGTAGTGAGAACATTGGCACTTTGTTGTCAGGGCAGACTCAGGACCTGATGCTGTCACACATCAGAGTTACTGTGTGTGCACACCCATCTAAGCTCTCCAGATGCTCTCCAGCCCTGCTGGAGCTCAGGAGGCAGAGCTATCAGATGCTGACATGTTCTGCTTAAATACAGAAAATCCTCCAGATCATTCTAGACGGCCTTTCTAGGCACACACAGGAAGAAACGTCTAGGGAAATCTGGCTAGTAGTCTTACCACTAGGAGTGAGCACAGAAAAGAACTAAACAGCAACTGATTTGGTACACCTTAAGCAGACGAAAACTTTCAGTTATTCCTGGGATTAGGTATGCTCAAACTAAAACTTTCCTAGTCTCCTCACTTAGACAGACCATTTCTAAATATGCTTTTAACAGCCTTATTTATCAGACACTCTTGCCAAGACATGGGGAACTCATGCTAAATGACTGCACTATCTGGAATGAATTACTGATACAGATGGTATTTGAATTGTAACCTTTAAGTGCACACTCTTCTCCTCTGTTTAATATAGGATTATCAGCCCAGGTGGAACATTGTGCAAAGGGAGGTGGTTCTAATGAGATGCCAGGTGTAAAAAGTCCCACTGACGCTGCTGGTGACTCTCGTGATTCCACATCTGTGTCCGAAGACTCTTGTGCTTTGCTGCAAGAGGATGCATGCTTTCCAGACAGGGACCGTCACTGTAGAGCAGCTGTCCCACTTCTGAGACCTGAGCCTGCCTCGGTGAGCCTGGAGGAACACCACAGTGCAAAAGCGTTGTACTCTTCAGATGAGTCTGCTGATGAATTGAAATTACATCAGCAAAATACCAATACTGAAGTATCTGCACTTCCAAAATTAGAACAAATTGAAGGAGGAGCTGTTGTGTTTCCAGACATACTGGCAGCTGGCTTGTTTAGCAATGGTGTGGAAACAGAGGGCATAGATACATTGGCAGACGTTGCACAAAGGTCTTCACTAAATTCTGTAGACCCAAACATCAAAGAGCAGGACAAGGGGGATCCACTGTTTATTGGCAAAGTAGAAGCCTGCTTGGGTACCTTCGAGAGTCTTTGTAACCACGTTGTCTCAGATACTGCACCAAGCACTTCACAGGTTGTGGTAGCCGATTCAGAGTCATCTTCTGGCATCAAAGCTGTTGCTGTTTTGAAGCCTGAAAACATTTCAGTAACAAGAAATGAGAAAAAGACTTGTGAAATAATGGAATTTCAGTCATCCAGAGGCAACGCAGAAAAAGAAATAGACGCTGCTGCATCTATCTCAGAAGCCGGTTGCGTGCTACCTCCCAGTAAACTGGAAGTATGTTTTAAAGCAGAAACTGTTTCTGTTTCAAAGGGTAACGAAGGCAATCAACAGGCCAACCCATCACACGTTTTTGAAAGACTTTCCATTGGATGTCTTGCCTCTTCAAGTTTGGCTGGCTTGAAGAGTAATATCTCTTCTAATGATGACAGTAAGGAGCACCAGATAAGCGGTACAGCTTCTCACAGAAAAATGGTGGAAGACAGTCGATCTTCAGATGAAAATGTAAAAAATACACTCAAGACTGCTTCTGCTAAACCAGTTAGATTTACCATTGCACCAGCATGGCAAAGATCTCTCTCAGGGGGTTCAAATTCAAAGGAAGACTCCTATACCAGAAGTTCCCCAACATCCCCCATAAGACCAGAGTTGTTTGAAGGAATGACTAAAGAACACACACATTTTGATGCTGCCATCCAGGAATCAGCAAAAAACAACTCAGATAGATTTGATCGAGATTGTAAAGACAGTGATTTTCATTTGAATTCTTCTATGGAGTGGGCTGACCATGAAGCACAAAGTGTTGAAAACGCGTTTGGGGTCAGACTAAGGAGAACATCTTCTTTACTAAAATACCAGAATGAAAGCCGTGCTGAGTATCCAAAGCTGATCTCAGCTGTTCCCACTGGTGCTCCTGCTTCAGTTAAGGAAGATCAGAAATTGGTGGGCATGGGGAAGCCACCTTCAGGCTTTCCTGTCAGCACGAAGTCATTTGTTAAAAAACTAGATCTTCTAGAAGACAAAAATCCTCCCAAAACAAGATCAGAAGAAGTGGCAAAGAAACAAGATGGTCATAAACCTTCAGGTATTTATGCTGTATTTTTATCCCAACATTGTAGAAAATTGTGGTCGTGTAGAAAACCTTGGCAGAGTGCAAACAAAAGATAAAAATCCTCTTGATGAGGACCAAATTCAGCCTTGAGTTCATCAGCAGCATAATTTAATTGGCTTGATGATTTGGCCAGTCAAGAGAATTCCTGGCTTATCTTAGTGAGGGGTGTGTTCCAGCAAGAATAACAACAGACAAATAGCTTAAGGGCCTCTGAAACATTTCTGGTACGACCTACTTGTGCATGTAGTTGTAGTTTCAACACAGCTTTTTAAAACTTACTGCTGTTTTGTAGTTAATTTTCCAGACTGCAGCAGCTTAAACCTTAGCTAGGAGTTGCATTAGGTGTGATTATTTGTTTTTTCTACAATTATGTAATTTAAAATATTTAAAAAGTGAAAAGGCAGCCTGTATTTTACTGTCTACATAAAAAAAACAATGGTTATCATACTCATTTAATCTGCAATGCAAGGATGTTGTTTCAAAGGCAAAATCCGGTTCACAATGATCTCAGTGGGAGTTCTGCCATTGACTTAAACGGAAGCAGAGTCAGGTCAAAAACTCCAGAATAAACAGAAAAACAGTTATTGCCAAGACAAAATCATCAGGGAAGGTAATTTTATCTCTGCAGTGTTCAAAGGGTATTACAGATGCTGAAGAATTTAAAACACAAAACAGACTGACTTGACCTAAATCCCTTCTTTACTTAAAAAATGCTTCTTTTGTAGAAAAAGTCTCCTCTCCACATTTGGAAACTGCTTCCTCTGAACCAGCTTGGGTCTCCATGGCAAAACTAAAACAAAAGGGTTTCCAGGACCACCCTCTTGCCAAAGAACATAAAGCTGAAGACAAAGCTTTGACCAAAGTGGATCAAGGGGAGGTGGAGTACCAGGTAATGTTGCATGGTTGTGAATCCTGCACCGGCTTGCCTGGGTACTTTTGTAAACTGTTCAATATCATCTTCATGGAAGGCACGTTGTGGGCACTACTCAAAGTGAGATTTTCAGGACTGGCCTCTAAAATGTATTGAAACAGACAACTGATACAAGTGAGCAAATACAGCTGTGACTATACTGTCACAGTGATTAGTTTCAGAACTAGGTCCTCTGCTATGTTCCTTTGCACTACTCAAACTTGAACCGTTTCAGAGCCTGCCTGTTGCCCAGAATGTGTTTATGTAGCCCAAGAGCTGCTTTGAGTTGCACTACCTACCTCGCTCTTAGTGACCTACAGGCTGTGTTCAGTGCTCCACTCTGGAGACTACGTACTGAAAGTTTGGCTTTTCCACTGACTCTTGCACAAGTTTCTTGTGCAGCTTGGGCAAGTTCTTTGATTCCTCGTCTGTAAGGGAGGGAGAGGATAACTTGCCTGCATGTGAAGTAACCCTGTATTTGTAGCAGCTGTCTTCCTTCTTGCCTTCTCCCTCCCTCCCACAGGATGTGCCCAACCATCCTTGTCTGGCTTTTGCTGCAATTCCACAGTCGGGTTTAGAGGTGTCTCCATGGAGAGCTTTATGAGTGCCAGTGGCTGGCAGGTTTCTTAGGTCCATTCTTTTCTTCTCTCCTCCTTTTGTAGCAAGGGATCTGTGTTAGTGAGAGCACACTGAAGAAGAATATGCCTTCCAGCTTGAGCTCTCAGGACAAGAAAATGCAATTGAAGACCAGTGTGTCTGCTGCAGCAGGTATTCTCTTTCTTTACATTGTCACATGGTGGCTACAATTTACACCAGTAAATGGTGTGGGTGGCAGGTAATGAGGGGAGATAGCTACCTTTTTGATAATTGCCACACTTTATATAAGGCCTGTTCAGACTGTAGTTTGTATATAAGTCAACATATTGGCTTGCTCACTCAGCAGAGAAAGCAAGTGAGGAACTTTTATCTCCACTGCCAGTTCATGGAATGGCATATAAACAGTATGATGATTTATTACTGGCAAAGGTCAGTGCTAAAGAATAGCAGTTGAAGTTGGAGAGTGTCCAGAAAAGAGCAGTAAAAAACTTCTTCTAGACCTCCAGTCAGCCAGGAAATTGTGATGGGAGTGGACTTGTTTAGTCTAGAGAAGACAATTTGCTGCAGAGGACAAGACTAGTCTTTGTGCTCTGTATGAACTTAAAATGCACCATGGGACGTTTAGCTGAGACATGAGGAAATACTTTCTAACAATAAGAGTGGTGAAGTGTGGAATAACATAGGCTGCTTACAGAGTGTGTGCAGTTTCCATTGCTGGATGTGCTTAATAGATAAACATTATCAAGAATAATTTAGGTAGAGTCAGTTCCACCCTCAGGTGAACACAGAGGCTCAATGGCCCCTCTCCAGCCCCGTTAGCTGTGATTCTCTGTAAGAAAGATGCAGAGGAAGAGTGTGACTCAGACATCATGACTCACATACCTCTTCCAGGGCTACTGCTGGGCTGCAGCTTATCCGTCCCTGCTTACTCAGTGTGGTGCCAAACCTCAGAGACACGCTCCAGCTAGATATAGATAAGCCAGTTCTTCAGCTGTAGAAGCACATTATGCTAGCTGAAAGCTATTGATTTCCGATACTGCCTAAGAAAATAAGAAATGCCCCACTGTGTCAGAGCAGCGGCTTTTCTGTTCCAAGTTCCTGTTGCTGATGCTGTCGGTAAGAGGTGCTGTCTAGAGAGAGCGCATGCACCTGGCCACTTTCCCCTTAAAATCCACCAGCATCCAAAATTGTTGTATTAGAGAGGGGGTACCTCTGTGCCTGCTCCCAGTAGTAATTGCTTATAGAGCTGTTACTCTTTTTTGGATCTGCAGGTGCTACAAAATAAGCTTTCTCCCTTACTACAGGTAGCTGACCGGCTGTGGATGCGCACCAACAGAGGCTTTGATGTAATTTGCCAGTCTAACTTGTGCGTGTGCTTAAAATACAATAGCTTTAAAAAAGTATTCTGTTACAGGCCAGCTTTGTCTTACAGTTTTAGGTGCAAAGTGTGACATGATACGTAAACAGGACAAGATTTTTGCTCAGATTAGAAGGTCTTCCTTTGAAAGGCTGGCACAAACAGACTGGATTTCTGTGTGTTGGCTCATCTAAACCTGGGAAGACCAGCAGCCTTCAGTCAAAATTCAGAACTCCACAAAGTACTCTGCTACTCGTTTACTAGAGCTCACGCCACTTGTGGTCCTTGCAGCAGAACTAGAAGTTTTTCTGCATCACCTCTTCCCAGGAATTGGCCTAGTTTCCTGACATCCAATGACTGTTTCCTCCCCTCCAGGGACAGCATTTATAGGCATATTCTAGTCTTCCACTCCTTGAATATCACAAAGAGCTCTGACCAGTGCTGATGTCTAAGGAAGACACTACTCCTCTACTGCTCAGAAAACCACGCTCTATTGTTTAGGAAGTGTTCAGCACTGTCAGCACAGGATTAGGAAATTGGGAATCCTGAACGAAAACTCTTCTCCGATTTGGTTCCCATTAGCGCAGCCAGTTGAAGGTGCTGGTGGTGGAAAGGATGTAGATTTAATATCCAGAGGAGCTATTAGTTTGAATCGTGCTTTTTGGCTTATGTTAACTGTTAGCAGTTTTCTTGATGGATGGTTGAGGTTTTCTGTGCAATGCATACATCCTACACACAACACCAAGAGCCAGGACAGCTCAAGGTCAGCTAAGTTTGGAAGAGAATTCCAAGAAATCAGATCCCTACTTTACTGACTGTGACTGTTTTATTACTGCTGTGTGGCAGGCCATGTCATAATCAAGGGAAGATTACTTAGCTTGCCTCTTCTCTGTCCTGCTTCAACCTAAGCACGGTGAGGTTTATGCCAAAGCCTATCTTCCCTCAAATAGGCATGAGCCATCTTTTTGGGGTTTTGTTTTAGCTTTTGCTGTTGAGAGCATGCAAAGGACTTTAGACTCACTTTTGCTTATTAAAAAGTACGTCTCCAAAATGTGACAATTCATTTCCAAAATCAAAATTTAAATTCCTACATCACCTTAGATACTTCTGAAAAATTTGCTGTGTGTGTAGAGCTGCAGTGTAATTTTAATGGCTAGTATACTTCCTCCAGTATTCCTAAGTATAGGTTGCCTCCTGCAAGAACTACCAGAGAGCCAGGATTTTTAAAACACCAGAGACCTCCCGAGTGGAGACAGGGAACTTCTTTGGCTTTGCTCAGGAGTGTGACTAATGGAGCTGATGGACATTTTCCATTGATTTCAGTGCAAGCAAGATCAAGCTTCTTGTACTTGACATTGCTTAAGTCCCCATGTGGCCTCTGTCCTTGTGCTGGAGCACAGCAGTCTCATCATGCCTGCCACATGCCGTGCGCAGACTAATCAAGTATGAGAAAAAGTTTGAATTTTCTCGGTTTGAGTTACACACAGAAATGAAGTACTGCCGGGGTTGAAACGGGTGGAGAGAGCTCGATGTTGAAAAGCTTGTGAACCACGTCTTGAGAAATGAGAGCTGCATCTGTTCAGAGCTGCATTGTGTGAAGCCCTGTCATTCCAGGCTGTCTGTCTGAAGACATTAATCTTGAAAATTTCCAAACATGAAGGATGGAGAAGGCCTTTTCTAAAGCCGTACAAGGAGAGTTATCTGTATTCCTCCATCCTTTGTGAGGATGATGGGCTTGTGTTAGGTTGCATGAAGAGGAACACCTAGCCCCACCAGAATCCCACCTTCTTGGCTTACAAGTCCAAGAACATAAACCACTGGTTTGATCCCTACCTAGTGTTTAGTAATGTTGCTGGAGCAATATTTGTGCCAGTAGTGAAGACTGAGAGTAATCTTTAAGACTTCTCGATGTTGTAAAACAGATACCAGTTACTTTTAACCCCCCAGTAAGCCTGGGATGATCCTTGCCCCGCAGATAGTTTGTTTCCATTTTCCTGCATACTCAGGAGTCTTATTCCTAGATTTTCTTGCACTCACACAGCAGAATAAGCCTGTGGAACTCCTAGCTGTGCACTGTCACAGAAATGAGTTTGAAAAGATTAATAAATGAGTTAGCCAAGAATATGGATTATAAAAATACCTGGGGCTATACAAGCTTCACATGCTTGAAGAATTTTGAAGAACTTCTTCATTTATCGGGCTTAGACACTCACTGTTGGGACTGAGGAGAAGATTCTTTTATGGGCAGATTATTCACTAACAGGTTAGTATCAATTTTTCCATTGCAAGAGCTAGTCCTCACCGTTGTTGTAGCTGGACCAGGTAGTGCCAGCAATACCCAGTTTAACAATTCCTCTGACTTATTTTTGAGTCACAAGCATTCTGGGCTGTAAAACAATTGCTTTAGAGAGAAGGAAATATTATTGGCAAGAACTGAGTTTTTAACTCTCTAGCCTTCTTATGAGTGATGGATATCTTGTTGTTGGCAGGTAAAGTTCGACCTATTGCTCAGGAAGCATCTGTGATTCCTGCTGTTGAAAAGGAAACAAGACACTCCTCTAACCTGCCAATGACACCATGCAGCCCTGCTGAACCACCGTGGCTATCCCTGGCCAAGAAGAAAGCCAAAGCATGGAGTGAAATGCCCCAGATTGTACAATAGCAAATGACATGAGCATCCTTCTTTGTATTGCCAATAGCTGCGTTAACTCCATTTAATCACTTCTTTACTGTGACCTTTTTTTTGAGAAATAAGAGCCTTAAAACTTTTGATCAGACTGTTGTATGTAAATACATAATGAAGAAATGCCATCACAGGCGTAATTTGAAGTATTAGGAAGCCGAGCATTTCCTACTACCAAATACTAGGAAAACTTGATCAATTTGTTACATCCTTACACATTTGACAGTGATGTTCTAAGAAGAATGCTTCAGGCTTTTGAAACATTTCCCTTGCAAACTACGTTTTTAAAGTTTCCTCAGACCGTACAGTATTTTGTGCAATGTGGCTTTGGCTAAGAAATTAATGTATGCTATAAAATAGATATAATGCTGGGCACTAACACATCATGACTCATGGGCATTGGTGTCATCACACTTCTTTCTCTAATGCTCTGGGATGGGCAGTCTGACTTTGCTGCTGATTGTTAATGGATCTATTTTGTGATAGCTATAGGACCTAAAAAGAATTATTGGAATAATTCTGGCTTTTGGGTGGTTTGAAGTCACAACACTGTGGGTCTTGTGCTTCGCTCATCAACGCCTACTGGAGTGGCTCAGAGCCACACACCACCTGTTCTCTCCCATGCACCGGAAAACCACCACACTCTAGCATATACTCTGCGTTTGGTTACACCTTTGGAAATCTGGGATAATTTGGGCATTCTGCCAAAAAAGGAAAATCCTTTAATAGTGATTTGTTTTTTGTGAGATTCTTCAGCCAATTGTCTCTCTTAAAGAGTGTGTCAGGGATGGGAACTATTTGCTACCTAGAAGGTGGCATCTTGTTTTCAACAAATACGACTCGACTCTCCATGTTCATGTGCATGTGTATTTAGTCAGGTGTATTTAATATTAGTGATAAAAGGGGCATCGCTTTCCTTCTTGCCTCATCAGTCTTTAACTATTAACTCAACATCAGTGCAAGAATGTGCAGCTGGGAAAGGATTATTCTCTCAGGGCCTGGCCTTGCAGTCACTTAAGTTGACAGAATTTTTGCTATTGACTTTGAAGGAAGCAGGCATTTGAAAAAGAAGCTTTGTAAAATGATGCTAGTGGCTTAAGTGACAGTGGCACTTACTGGTCCTTTTCAGTTTTTGCAGCATGGCACATTTATGTAGTTTTTGTTTACAGTCAATGCAAACTTTGAAGACTGAGTTGGCTGATGGACAGTTTTTAGCTGGAAACTTGGTAGCTGTTTTTAATGAAAATATTATCTACTGATAGGATCAACTGCAAAACAAAAACCTTGGTTTCAGGTCAGTTCAAGCAAGACTTTAATCTTCCCATCTTGGCCTGAATTTAGTATGTAATTTGAAAGCAGTATTAGGAGCTAGACTGTGATTTTTTAAATTTTTTTTTCCTATAGGTGAAAACTTAACCAAATAGGCTCACTGAAGCTATAGATACTGTTTATTTTGTACTAACATCAGAAATGTAAGAGTTTCATATTGGCTTGATAGTCCATGCCTGTTTTACTACTTGTTTTTCTCTGTTTTAAGAAGCATATCTTCTCTTACAAAGAACTGAAGCATTTGTATTTCTCTGAAACTTTTGAGTGTAATATAAATGAACATACTTAGCTTTGATTCCTCAAGTTTTGTACAGCTGCCACCCCATCATAGACTTACTGACCCTGTGTAAAATATGTGCATTTCTACATTCAGCAAACTCTCGTCTCTTTTTATTGGTGTAGATTGTGATCCGTACCCAAAGTACTGCAAATGATACCGTAATCTCTCTTTCAGTGTGTTTGCTTTTGATCTTAATATTTTTTCTGTCTTTTATGTTTGGCATGTACATATGTTTTTGTAATCTTTGTCTTGAAGGAACCCCTTTTGTATTCTGTTCCCGTATTTGGTTTATGATTAATTGCTGTTGCCAGTGATGATGATATACTTAGGAAAAGAAGAGTGATAGATGGCCCTCATTCACTAAAGAAAAAATAAAAAGAGGTCTTTGGACATTATAGACTCTCTATATGGATGCACTGCATAAATCTTATTTTGAGATGATTTTGTGTGGCCTAGGACTAACCAACACAGCTGGTCAGACTACTAAACTTTTCTAAATCTAGCTATTTAAAAGTTTAAAACATCACCAGAGAGCTGCTAGCTCTCCTTTTGTTCTGGAGCTATTGCTCCTTCAGTACCGAGTTGGCTTGAAGGCTGGCACTTTTGCTCGCAGGAAACCTTGTAAATACTCATTTGAATGTGTTTTGGTATCGCTAGCCAGCTGCTGTAAGACATTTTGGGGTCACTTTAAAAAAAGAAGAAAACCACATAAGAATCATGTGATGTTACATTTGAAATTTACTTGCCTTCTGGATTTCTGAAATTAATGTTTTCAAGTTTCTGTCTGCAACCTAGAGAACAAAAAGCAAGTAGAGAAAAAATAAAAACTGAGTCTCATGTAATCACAAGAGTTGGGAAGATGAGGTTTTGAGACAAACCTTGAAATATCAGTGATTTATTGACGAATTTATAGAAGTTGATAGCTCTAGTAGCATGGCTTTGATTTCCTGTCATCCTAGTGTAGTTTTTAGGTGTTCAATCAGTGCAAATAACTAATATAATATGCTCATTTTGGTTGATTATTTCTAGACACAGACACAATCTTTGAAAATATGCTGGTTTGAAGAGTAGAATTCGTTGCAGAATGTCATTGTAAGGCTTTATGGCTTAGGATCTTTAGTGGCGGATCTAGAACGCTGCTCCTGAAATTCCTTGTGCACAGTGCAGCGATGGGGGTTTCAGCTGCCTTCGGTGCTGCTGTGTGACAGCAGAGGGTGCTAGTGCTATCCCCGAGGAGTGCAGAAGGCTCTTGGTGTTAGAGAAAGCAGATTTTAGTATGGGTTTATATGTGCACTATTACAGTAAAGAGACTGGAGGCTTTCATTAATGCATAGAATTATGCGTTATTCCATTAATGCCGCGAGATCTGAAAGAGAGGTGCATTTCTATTTGTGATTTGATGGAAGTTTTGGAGCTATAAAGAGTGGGGGAAAAACCCCCTTTACCTTGTCACAAGAAGGCCCTGAGAATTGGTGATGATGGTGGGGAAAGGTAGGTTACATGGCGAATTCAGTCCTGCAGTGGGGCCATGTGGGAAATATACATGAACGTGTCCAAAAAGAGCATTGCAATTTGCCATTTTAACTCCACTGCTTTGAACAACTGCTACCTGGGTAGAGGTTGATCTTCATCCCGGCCAGGTGTAGAATCTGACAATTTTACAGAAGAGATTAGAGAGACAAAGAGCAACTTGGCTTGCACCCAGCTGTAGATTATGGAGATTCCTTTTGCTGTAACAGTGAACTGTAAAGACCTGGGCTGAAAGAGAATCTGTTATGTTACCCTCCAGCTGGGAATCTACTTGTGATTTAAGGGGTTTGTGGACAAGATGGAATGAGTCAATTTAAATAAGTGAAAAAGACTCCAAAATTTCCAAAGCTACACACTTCTGCTCTAGCATGACTCTGACAACACTTTCATTACGAGAATGTTGTGTACACATCTCCTTGAACAGACTCAAAGAATAAATTCTAAAATTCAGATATAACTGAGGAGCCAATACTCATTTCAATTACCATACTTAGAAGGAAAGTCTAACCATATTGCAAACACTAAACACTAGGCCTTTTCATGTTAGAAAGTTTGGATAGAGAGGGCCCCCTTAAGTGGTACTACATTATGTCTTTTTAAGTGCTGCAGTCTAAAATATTAAATGCAATTTGTTTTGAAGTATTACAGTAGTAGTTCTCAGCTTAGAAAAGCTGTGATTCCTGAGTTTGTGCCACCTGCTCTGTTAAGTGCTTTTGAGATCAATACAGGAAAGATACTAGCCTGTGAAGATACTTTGTCCTTTAGAACCGCTACTGGAAGGTGACTCATCTGAAGGATGGTGGTAATGAGAGATGTGATTAGCAGCCTAATAAATATGGCAAACCTCTGTCTTTTCCTCGAGTGTTTTAGGTTACCTATGTTTTTGTTAGAGATTTATCCTTTTTATAAAATTTGACAAACTTGTCTCATCAACTGTCACCAAAATGGTAGTAATGATGATGTGGAACCTCTCATATTTAGGGAATCTGAGCATCTATTTAGGATTCTGACCTTGATTTCTTGCTTGCTGTAGTTGTTGCATTCTCTCTCTTTTATGTTGTCAGAAAGTATTGCACCCAAAGTGTCAATATTTGTTACAGGCTATTGTGTTTACAGTCTGGGTTAGTTCTTGGCACACAGGTTGACTGAAACTACTGTTTTTCATTGAAAGTATTTTTTTAATGTCTTTCATGGAAGTAGGCAGGTGAAAGAAACTGTAGATTCTGAACTTGGAACACAAATTGATGCACCTGCCCAGAACAAAAAAGTTGCTCAGGTATTTCAAGTTGGATGGATGAAGGGGCATGGCTGGATGAAGGTGAATGACGAGGGAAGAATGGCAGTTCAAGCTGAGAAACAAAAGGCTTAGACTGGGAAGCTATAATTCAAATTACTCTCCCATAGTGGGATGTGTCTAAGCCCAAGGAGAGGTATTGAAAGGGGCCTTTAAGCAGCCGAGGTCTTCATGCATCTCTTCTCTCTGTGCATGAGGAAGCAGAACTTCATATGTTCTTGTAAATGAATGGAAATACAAGAGATGCCCACTGCTATTTGGTGCAGTCCATGCGTTGCCGTTTGATTTTGTCCAGGAGAGGGTAACATTTTTACCAGACCTCATTCCTTATTCTTAACCCCATTCAGCAGGTGAGCACCCTGACTGCACTAAAATCAAAGCATGTTGTGACCTGCTAGTCAAGTCCACAGCAGTGCAGCCCTTCAAAGGGAAGCGCTGTATGGTCTGTGTGTTAAAATGCAGCTTCTCAGGAGTGAACTAAGCCAAAGTTTAGCAGCTTCCATTGACTTGAGGGGCAGATTATTGGCTATGGAAAACGTCAAATGCTGTCATTATTCTTGTTGTGCTAGGAGAGATTTAAAAATAAGCTATTTTAATAGCTGTTTATATATTAGAGGCAGTTAAAAGAAGAAAAATCTAGAGGCAGATTATCTAAACAGGATTATTAACTGGCAATTCTTAGGCTGATCTATATACCAAGTAAGTCACTAAACAAGAAACAGGTATGAAAATGGATGAGGTGTGGAGTATTTAATTGATATAATTTTGTATGATGTAGAAATGAAGAGGCAGGAAGAAGGGATTGATTGACATAAATAACCTAAGTGGAAAAGGTTGTTTGGTACCTGAAATTCTCGTTACTGCCTTTCTTCTACCTGCCTCAGGATAGTTCTGTTAAAAAAACCCCTAGCTTCTCTCTCTAAGCATTCTTACTTTTCATTTGTGGGATCAAAACCACTTTTTACTTAACCTGTTTTGTAGTCAGCTGTATTTTATAGAAATGTAATGAAAAGCTGGCAAGTCCAAGATCACATACCTATTGATACTGGCAATACTGCCTTGTGCAAACTTCACCCTAACCTGCCTTGTTAAGCTAATACTTCGTTACATTTTCCCTATTATACCATCCTGGCTCTAGATTAGTTTTGAGTTACAGGTATTTTTCCCAACACAGGAGAGTAAGGTTGACTGTGTTAAAATTAGAAGCTTTCCACATTGCCTAGGAATATGTTTCTGTGGCATTGAGGTAACTTTTTCCAAATTACACAATAAGTTCATTGTAGCAACTGCAGAAATTTATGGGAAAGGGTCGAAGTCCTGGCACTGTGTTGTGTTTCCATAGAGTTTAAATTACATGCAGCAGCCTTCCCTAATGATGTCATTGGCACCGCTGAGAGCTAACAAAGCAGGAGGAGATGTTTCTTGCTGGCTTCTAGCAAGTACGTCGTTCCTGCTGTGCTAAATACCTACGTCATTGGTGACGTGGGCAAATGGAATGTAGTGACAGTCATTGAGAGGCAAGGGAGGGGTGGTGTGCTTCTGAAAGGTGCAACATTTTACCAGTTGTATATGTGTGATGGAATAACTTCACTGGACTTAATGAGCTGTGGAAGTATGTTTTATTCATACAGGAGTAAATAAAACGACTTTTCTGTCACAGCTAGATGTACAAATTAGGATATGTCTACACTGAACTTGAGCTGTGTTTTAAATACAAGAGGCATTTACTCAGTTTGGATCCTGAATCATAAGTATTTCAAAGAGGAGGAATATATGTCTGTTTTAGTAGAGCATTGCATTGATAAGGGGAGTTCTGAGTGACCAGATCTGTACGTGCATGAAAGGAAATTGGAACAGAATCTGATTTTATGGTCCTTTTTTTTCCCCCCATTTTGACAGGACAATTTATTACATAAGCATTCTTAGTATTATGATCCCTTATAAAAATGTCTCCTTACTTTACATTGTTTATAAAATAAAAGCTTTGGCTTTGAGAAGTACTACATATTGTGGTAGAATAATGACTGGGAATATGTACACTGAATGTGAAATGCTAGAAGAATCAACATAACTTTTTACTTGCTATTTATTTGATAGTTTCGGAGCACGACTTGCTGCTAAAGCCCAAATTCTGCAAAGTACTCTAGTATGGGTCAGTATGGGTTGGGGCTTGGACTGACCATGCATGGCCTGTCGAAAGGTAGACTACAGGTCTAGTGCTGTTCTTGACTGGCCACAGTGGAAATTGGATTTGGCCCCTTTTAAGAGATGTCTAAGCAAAATGGAACAAAATTTTTCAGGAAAGTGCATTATTTTTTGATAGTCAATCATGTAATGCAAATTCAAGCAATATAACTTGGGGGTTAAAATGGCACGTGCTGTTGTGACAAAGTGTCATGTTGCAATCTTGAGTCCAGCCACCCTTGGATGGGAGGAAAGTTGGGTGTTACCACTTGCTTATGGGAATCCAAGTCTAGTAACCAGGTCAGTGTGGCTCTGGGGCTGTGATCAGTCTGACACCTCGAGATGTGTTTGCCTTAGACGCGCTGCGTGTGAAGGTCTTGACTTATTTCCAGGTAATGCACCCCCAAATGGTGTTAGCTGAAGGATCTGATGACGTAAGTCACAATCACAGAATCACAGAATGTTAAGAGTTGGAAGGGACCTCTAGAGATCATCTAGTCCAACCCCCCTGCTAAAACAGGTCCACCCAGAGCAGGTTGCACAGGATCATGTCCAGGCAGGTTTTGAATGTCTCCAGAGATGGAGACTCCACCACCTCTCTAGGCAGCCTGTACCAGTGCTCTGCCACCCTCAAAGGAAAGAATTTTTTCCCTCATGTTCAGACGGAACTTCCCGTGTTCCAGTTTGTGTTCATTGCGCCTTGTCCTGTCACTGAGCAACACCGAAAAGAGTCTGGCCCCATCCTTTTGACACTTGCTCTTTAGATACTTATAAACATTGATGAGATCTCCTCTCAGTCTTCTCTTCTCCAGGCTAAGCAGACCCAGGTCTCTCAGCCTTTCCTCATAAGAAAGATGCTAAGGTCTCCTGATCATCTTCATAGCCCTCCTCTGGGCTCTCCCCAGTAGTTCCTTGACTTTCTTGAACTGGAGAGCCCAGAACTGGACACAGTGCTCCAGATCTGGCCTCACAAGGGCAGAGTAGAGGAGGCGGTTAACCTCCCTCAACCTGCTGGCCATGCTCTTTTTAATGCACCCCAGGATGCCATTGGCCTTCTTGGCCACAAGGGCACATTGCTGCCTCATGGTCAACTTGTTGTCCACCAGGACTCCCAGGTCCTTCTCTCTCTGCAGAGCTGCTTTCCAGCACAACCACCCCTAACCTGTACTGGTGCATGGGGTTATTCCTCCCCAGGTGCAGGATCCTACACTTGCCCTTGTTGAACTTCATTAGGTTCCTCTCTGCCCATCTCTGTAACCTGTCCAGGTCTCACTGAATGGCAGCACAGCCTATTGGTGTGTTGGCCACTCCTCCCAGTTTTGTGTCATGTGCAAACACTCTGAGGGAACATTCTGTCCCCTCATCCAGCTCGTTGATGAATATGTTGAGCTGGACCCAGTACTGACCCCTGGGGAGCACCAATAGCTACAGGCCTCCAACTAGACTGCGTGGCTGGTCACAACCCTCAGAGCTCTGCTGTTCAGCCAGTTCTCAATCCACCTCACTGTCCACTCATCTAACCCACACTTCCTAAGCTTACCTAGGAGGATGTTATGGGAAACAGTTGTTCTAATCAAATGCACCTTCACTAAAGCCAAATTTGGTAAGTCCCTTCTGAGTGTCTTTTAAATCCAAACGAAGAGTAGCTGCTCCGTGCAGTGTGCTTGCATCCGTGCCAGCAGGCACCCTGCTCTGCAGTACATTTTGCTTTACGTTTGGACGGAAGCTCCCTACTGCAATACAGCAGGAGAAATGTTTGTGCAGCTTCGGTTTAGGGACCCTCATGGGTGAGCTGCTGCCAGTGATTGTCCAGGTGTGACCTCTGGTGTCTTTCATAATATGTTTAATTAATTTAGTTTAGAGGGTTTCCTAGAGCACAGGTGGCCTTACGACTGCATGCCACTGATTCAGCCCAATACATTTAGTTCACATGTAGCTACAGTCTCGTTTGCAACATCACCAAAGTCTCTGGAATTGACTGGAATCGTGTGGGAATGTCATTTGTTACTGCCAGTTTATATCTTATTCCATCCTTTTTTCTTATGGATTTCTCCTTTGAAGGCAGTGGCTCAACAGTGATATGATACAGACATAGTGCCATGACTAATTCATTTTTAGAGCCTGCCGCTCCTTTAGAAGGACAGTTTGTATCCCTGGAAAGCTGATGGCTTAGCAGAGGGAGCTGCGATGGAGCGGTGGGATGCCTGGACCCCTCTGTGGAGGCTTCAGGTGCACCAGATCCTGTACCCCTCCTCTGCCCTGGCCAGCAGTGTTGAAACCCATCTTGGGTGCAACGGGGTGAACCAGGGGGTTGGCACGTCCAGCCCCAGCCCTGTGCCGGGGGCTGCTGTGGATACCAGGGTCCCACGGTCTGAGCCAGCCTTGAGCTCTGCTGCTGCGGAGCGTGGCAGCGCCCGGACTGAGCGGGTGCCGCTTGTGCTCTCCCGGCTGAGATCAGTGGCTCGGCTTCCTGCCGGCACTCTGCAGGTGCCTGCCGTCTCGCAGGCACAGAGCCTGGACATTTATTTACTCTCCCCTAGCGTTTCCCTTGCTGTGCTGATGTAACCAGGGCCGTTGCATAATAACCTGGTCTTCAAACTGAATTTCTTGTAGCTTTTACCATGTGAAAGAAGTTGAGCCAGCAAAGCTGGCGGTGTCCGGAGCCAGAGCTGCTGGAACATCTGAATTCTTTGCTTTGGACAGGCAGCTTGTCAGTCTTCTCACTCTGTTTAATAATGGGAATTTTAGAAGCACGCACACGCACTTTTGTATTGACTGAGCGGATAAAACCAACAATTTTCCAGACAGAATTGATACTTTTGCGAGGCTTTTGCATTTGTTTTTATTAACAGTATGGGTCCATAACCACAGTACTGCAGCAGAGAGTTTTTCTTTCAGGGAGTGACTTAAACAACAACAGACTTTATGCAATTTCCAAAGAAATGTAAAATAACAAGAAGGATTTCAGTGCTAAGTGGCATTTTGGGCTTTCTTTCAGATCTCAGGCACAGCTTTTGTCAGTCAGGAACAAATCTACTAAAGCCAATGGAATTAGTTTGGTCTGAATAAGATTGTAATTGGGCCTTTTTGTTTCTGCATTGCTCAAAAATAAATCTCAGTAAGTAACCTGGGGTCAAGTCTCCTCCTCGCTATGCCAGAACTATGCTGAAGTTGGGTGAAAGTGCGCCAAATTCACACTGTCTGATAGTCTACAATGAAAAAATGGTTGAATACATTCTATGTTTCCTAGGTAGCCCTTTCAGAATTTGACTTGTAATTAATAGCTGTTTCTTACTAAAAATGCTATTTTATTGGCTTCTTTGAGTTCTTCAAAGAGAACTCAGAGAAATGAGATATTTCTTCTGCTGAACTTTTCCCCAGGTGGGAGATTTCACAGCCTGGCCGCAGCTAACTCGGCTCATGTTCAAAGCTGTGGGGATGTCACCTGGCACCAGACTGGGTGCCACCGCGTGTCACCTATTGCACGGCATGACGGATGTAACACAGTGCCTGTGGCGTAATGGCTTTTAGGTTAGAACTGACTGATGTCCACCTGAGACTGAGAGAAAGCAGAGCAAGCTTGCGTCTCCCTGCAAAACACAGCGTGGGCATCTCCACAGTCTTTGTTTATGTTTACATCGATGGTGGACCCAAGATAGAAAGCTACATTTTGATCTAGATATAAAGTTCTCCAGAGTTCAAGTATATGAATTGTTTTGGTTCTGTGTGCTGTGGAACTGTAATGGAGATGCACCGCTCTGGTCCAGGTCTGGATCTGAACTCCCTCAAAACTTGGCGTCATTTGGAGGATTGTTTTTGTTTTTAAAACCCATGCAATTTTCTAGCTCTTATAAGCTGTGTAAAGTTTGGACTCAGTCTGTTAATATACAGCCTAATGACAGAGCAGCTGCTACTATCAACATGTAATCATCAACATTGCTACTAGTAGCCCAAGCCTGACATTCTGACTTTAATTCATCTGATTATGTTTAATAATAAATTGTAGTAACGCTTTAGATATATTTTTTAACTGGTGAAGCTGATAATCAGTTTTGCAAAACTGGCATTCAATGGGCTGGGGATTTACCTTGCTTGGAGGCAATATTAATCCCTGGCTAAAAAGATTACTATCTTTATATTTCTGGGATCACCAAACTAATTTTTTTTTCTTTTTTTATTTTTTAGTGCAGTGAAGTACATACCACTGTTGGTTTGGAAGAAATTGTTTTATGGAAAATGGTTCATCTACCAAATGAAATAGAGTTTTCAGGTAGGTCTTAATTTCTTTTGGCTTTCTGAAGCCTTTGAAGTGATCGGTTAACAGCTGTATGCTTAAAGCACGGAAATGATAGCTGAACTGATGAACCTGTGACCATTTATTGTAGCAGAAGTAGGAAGTGCCTGTGTGTCTAAAGCTGGCAGGCCAATTTTGTCTAGCTAGGAAAGGCTGAAAATAGGAAGCTGATCTCCATTCTGGTTTCCCTGATGAGTTTGTGTGTGTTTTGGCTCCAGAGAAGGCAGGGAGTAGACATAGAGCTTTTGCCTTGTTTTTAGGAGATGTCTCACCTGATAACTGGTGAAACTTGCCCAAAGATGTTTCCTGAGACATAAAAGGGCTGCAAATTTCCCTCTTAGCACTGGCTTTCTGTAGAAGCTTGTCCAGCATCTATTCTACTCTTGTGAGACAAAGCTTTGTGAGACATGCAGGTCCCTGCAGGACTTGTGGATGTTTAACTTTGACCAATGTGAAATGATGGTTTCGCACTCGGTGCCTTTGCTGAACTATCACGGATGCAGCCTGCCTCCACAGAACAAGCCCAACGTAAACTTTTCTTAAAGGATTGAGGAAAACAGTTGGTCTCTGGCAATGAAATGTGCTTTTTATTTTAGGCATCTCAATGTATGAGTGAGGAAAGTAATCTGATTAGCACGTTTGCTAGAGAAATGAACCAATGGGAAGGTGAAAATATTAATAAAAGCTAGAGTTGATTTATACTCAAACTGGCCTTTAAATTTGCAGTATATGCTGTAAGAACATGCTTATATAACCTCTATTTCTATTCATAAAGGTTTATGTGGGTCTATATTGAATTATGCATTTAAAATTAATCCACTGAGGCAGCCCACTGAGATGCCACTTCTCATTTAGTAACTGCATTAAGGACTTTGTGCTTCATTTAGAAACTGTGAGAAGCTTGCTTTGTGCTGTGGAGAGGAACTGGCCTGCCAGATTCAGACTGGCTATTATAGGGAGTTTAAAACAGCCATCTCTCTGTCTCTCTCTTTCTGAGTTACCAGTAAAACTCTATTCTTGACTCGCGTGACCCGACTCATGCAGCTTGGCTGAACCTGACAAACCCAACCGACTTGTGTCAGATTCTTAGAAGAGATTAATGATGTTCTTCAGGGGCTGGAACAGCCGAGTCTGCGCTTGCAAGGCTGCGGGGACCCAGAATGAACAGACGCACACATTAGGTTTTTATACCAGCAGCTGTAATTCCGGTTTACTAAGTGTCTTATTTGTGTAATTTTCCAGTTCCTCAGACATTGCAAAAGGGTCAAGAGCTCTTCTAGATGTTTACATGGATTTTGTTCCAAGAAATCTTAGGCTCTTAGCTCTTCTTATCTGCGTTCTCCAAAGTGCAATTCTGCATCTCAAATGGCTGCAAAATGGTATTGTGAGGCTTTGTGTTGTGTCTGATTTAAACTTCTTTAGCTTAAAAATAAAAACATACCAGTTCTGCATATTCACACTATGGAGAATTTCACAAATGGAGATTTCTATACAGCATATCTCATTCATCACCAAAAATTACTTGTTTTTGGAAGGACTGCCTTCATTGACTGTAGGCAAACCTGTTGTCTTGCTATTCTGCTTTTGTTTGTTATTCTTTTTAGTATTAAGATAGCACTCTGTGGCCTTAGTTTTTTTTTTAAAATTGCTAAATACCTAGCAAGCCTTTCAGTTTGTATTCCTCATTCTGTGAACTGCGCTCATACTGCCAAAGTATTCAAGTGTCTGCTGAATATTTAAGAAGTTAATTTTGTCAATGCTGAAGCTGAAGAAGTTTGCTCTCATATGGAGTTGTGTACCTTCTCTTCCGTATTTCCCACTATATCTGTCTCCCCTTCCCTTGTGCCGTCCACTCCACATTGCAGATAGTCCAGAGCCATCTGGAAGCGCACCATCTCCTCTGTGTGTGTGTGTTTGTGTGTGTGTGTGTGTGTGTGTGTATGCACGCAGGGTGACTGGCTGGCAGTTTCAAATTTGAAAGGAAGTGGTAGAAATCTCAAAAAAATTGGTTAAAAATCAGCCACCTGGTTCAAAACTTATCAGAGATGATGGACAGGCAGTATCACAATGTAAGTGAAGCTTCCCTAGAAAATCGGGCTGAAAGTATAAATAGTTGTAAGAACATTCTCTCATTTTTGCATTCTGTCTCCATTTACAGTCAGCAAATAGAAAAACTTGTTTGGTTTGCTTCTTTATTTTTGTGTGAGAGAATTAATATGTGCGATTTACTAGAGGAAAGCTAAGTTGAAGAAAAGGATTTTTATGTAAGTACAGAAAGTGCTTAGTCCCCTGATCATTTTTATCTGCTGAGGGATTAAATTCCATAGTCTAGATTCAGCTGCTATAAAAATTTTGTCTCTTGCATGTACGACTGTGCTGTATTAGATGGGAGCTTCACTGCTGCAGGGTGTCATGCAGCCAGTCCCAGGGAGGACTTTGACTATCTGGGTAGACGCTTTAAATGAGATTCAGTAGGTAAGGTAAATAGCATTTATATATAATGACCTTATTTTAAAATAGTCTTGTCTTTACCAGATCTGTAACAAAATTAAGGCTAGTATCCTTGAAGTTGTTTAGGTGTCTCAGTAATTCAGCGGAGAACTGGATGTCTGAGTATTTGGGGATCTGAAGTTGAATTAGAAAACAATGAACATCATGGGGAAAATATTATCAATGGTTAAGATGGATCAGAAATACCTTGCTTTAAGTCTCACCATTTTAAGGGCTCCTTATAGGTGTATTTGTGTTTAGATTACGGGTAAATAAGAACATAAAATTGAACGTTCATTTTAATATGTGAAAAGCAACTGGTTGCGTAACTGTCAAGTTATGAAACCTATATTTTTGTCCTCTGCATCCTGAACATCTGTGGCCTATATTTAATTGCAGTTTTCATCTTCAATTTGAAGAAACAATGTTTAGCCTAAAGGCAAAAGTGATCTGTGTAGTGAAATCAGCTAAATAGTGTGGTCGAATCTCACTTGCTAACAGAAAAGGCATTTTTATACATGTTGTAACTTAGGAACTGTATTCATTTGATTGTTTAAATACTGTTAAGAATACTCTGATATTCTGAGCAATGTGAAGAATGGAACTATTAAGACATAGAGGGATTGTAACTCAAGAGGAACAGGTGCATAAGGACAGAAATGTGGGGCCATATTGCAGTATCAATTTTTAAGCAGAATCCATACTGATTCCAGTAGGGAGTCATTCTAATGAAATATTGATGAAATGATATGATACAGCCCATGGGCAGGAAACAACGACGTGTGGAAAGTAAAGCGAGGCAGTACAAGTGGGGAAAAGAATACAAAAATGCAGAACGAAAGGGGATGAGCAACCTCAGAAGTAATACTTCTGAAAAATCTGGAGAATTATATGGAAAGAAGGTTATACATAGAGTGGCAATGTGATGTATCTCATCACCTTTCACATAGCAGTGCATACTGCCAGAGAGCTTCAGCCCAGGTTTGCAGCTGCAATCTGTATTTTGCAGTTGGTCCGTATGATGGACAGGATGAGATTTCTCTTTCAGTCAACCTCCATTTTTTGACTTGTAATTCAAATCCAAATGCTAATCTGCATTTGTGACTCAGAGAGCTCTAAGTGGCATCCTTATCACAGAGGAAAAAGATGGAGCCTTCATGTAGAAATAGAAAGGTGAGGTTTGAAGGATATTCATTACAGACTTTTAAAATGCTGGTAGTCAAAAACTTCTGAAATGTTTGCATTCAGTTTGCTTCCACTTCATTGCAGCTGTTAAATTCAAGGTCTCAATAGGCTCCTTAGCCCATGTCTGAGTTAGAACACAAGATGTCTGCAGGTGTACACTGATGAAAACAAGGCAACAAATTCCGTTGTTTGAAGTAAATCTTAGACAGGGTGCCCAGGTACTACAGTTTGCTCCAAATACAATACGATTTATTTCCACAGAGGTAAGGAATTCTAAACTTCCAGTTTCTTCCTGCACATCTCATGAAACAGATAGGTGGTCTGTCTGTCTTAGGATAGGCCGTTCAATAATGAAGGCTTGTTCGTGGCATGGCATTGAAGAGCCTCGTCAAACCGTGAACTGAATGGAAGGTTGAAATATTTCCATCTACTATTAAAGCATAGCTTCTACTAGTTTTCTGCTGGGGACATATTAAATATTTTATTTTGAGAGTTTTCTAACACACCGCCATTCGTTTTCCCGCATTGGATGTGTACATTAAAAAGAACACATGGAAGGAACCCGCAAGACGTACACCAATAATACATAGAGTTTTATGCAGCCAGCAGTTCTCTTATTTAAAGAGAATGCTCTCAGAATTAAGTTTCATAATTTTCTGAAATAGCGAGGACATTTAAAGAGCATCTGTGGATTAGTCTGAGTAAGTTTGTTCTGCAAATTGCTTGGAAAGAAACAGACTCTTCCTAGGTATTGCAACAAATTGTTCCCAGCACTTCAGCTTAATACATTAAATGAAAATTCAGAGGAAGCAACACAATATTGGATGAACCTGTTTCAGAACATTGGCTCAGGCCACAAAGCAAGTAATTAACAAGCTGAATGAAGCATTTAAGCCCACGCCTTATCATTTATGTAACTAACCTTTGAGTTTTGGACGCACTGGTATGCTGCAGTGAAGCCTACACAGTGTTTCTTTTATGTGTGTGTATTGAGCAAATGGGAAATGCATACCCTGCCATTTGTTTTTCAGATTTTCAGCACTTATCGGAGTTCTCTGGCTGAGTGATCTTATATTGCAAAAATGTACGCCTCTTGATCCTTTTTTCTGTAGTGCAGAATAAATCTAGATGAGTCTCAGCCTTGTTATGTGCGTGGGGGGGGGATGTATTCTACTTTTAAGGGTGCTTTTGAGCTTGTTTAAAGCATCATTATTAGCACTAGAAAAGAATTAATTGAATGCCACTTTTCACGAAAGAAGTGAGCAACAAAAACAGTGGCAGAGGCTTCTGCAGACTCCATGTTTATGGAGGCAGCCTCCACAAACAGCTTTGAAAACAGAACAGGAATGCTGTGAACAGATGAGGTCTGAAAAGATATAGTTTCCATCCTTGTAACACATCTGTTTTTCCCATCCTGAGAAATGTTGGGCATGTTAGGAATACTGAGACTGCTGCTGACAACATTAGCTTCCTATAGAGCAACTGAGATTTAAGTGGAGTGTAACATCACCTCTGCACTCTGGGAATGAGTCATTTTGCTTATTAATTCTCTCACTTTCGTCTCTCCCTCCTGTTCTTTTCCTCATCGCTTTATAACCAGACTTATTTGGAACTCTTGTAAGACAAAGACCATTTCTCCTTGGCGGGAGGGAAACAAAATAGCATACTTAACATGGTTATATAACTGCCATGCATGCCTAAAATGAGGTCATTTTGATTAATATATTTATCTGGTGTGCAGCTGTAACAGTAGATGTAATTGTGATTAAAAGAGCACCATTTCATTTAGTCTCTTTGCAATAGTGTTCAGTTTTTGTAACTAATATCCCCAAGCTTGATGGGAGTTACTTGTTAGCTCAGTCCTAGTTTGCGCCCTTGGGCTATGGTCCTAGCCCTCCAAACCTTGTAAAATCTTTACAGTGTGGAAACACAACTTCCTTTCTCTCGCTTTCCTTCTGTCAGAAGTTAGGTAAGAATTCTGCAATGATTATATTTATTAGAAGTAATCCAGTAGCATGTACACAGAAGCAGGAAAGGGAAGAGGCAAACTGCGGAATTCCTTAAAGTTGAAGATGTTGCTGGATGATGGAGAAAGTAGAAGGACAAGAGATGAGTGATAAAGCCAGTTACAGTGGGCTGGAAGAAAAAGCCAAGCAACACGCTGCAAACGGCTCTAGTGTCACTATTGGAATGAGAGAACCAGTAGGATCTGCTTTTGGAATACAAGCAGATGTATTTTTCTTTTGGGATGTTGAACTGCCATTCTTCAAAGTTCTGACGCATCCGGTTCTATTTCGGTTTGATGACTCCTAACTAGACACGTTAGGCGGCTGCTGCTCAGAAGCCAGCATTTAAAAACACTGTGTTTTTCTGTTCTACTCTTTCTGGCAAAAAGCTCGTTATTCAAGTGCTTGCTCTAACCTTTAGTTACCCTAGTTGCATAAGTGGAAAGCAGCATCCCACCATGCACTTCTGTGACCCAGTTGTGCCTTTCCAGTAGTGACTTTATGAGTTATGAAAGGTGTGTCTGCCAAATTGCTACAGAAACATTTACTCTACTGACCCTGATTTCCTAAATATTATATAGTCATCATCCACTAAGGAGTAAAAAACAAGGTAAAAGCATGTGAAAAAACCCAAATTCCGCTACGTTGAAAATCCTTGTGTATGCTTTTTAGCCTGGTAGTGCTTGGGCTTCTCATTGATAAAAAATACTTGTAGAAACCACTTTTAAATCATTAATGCTTCAGTAATCTTTCAAAATGAATTTTAGATGGTACATTCAGTACTAATAGTCACAGTACAAATCATTGACTCATCCAAGGAAGAGCCTGAATAACAATTGCTTTGTTGAACTAACTTGCAGTCTAAATTGTGATGTTCAGCATTCACATTTTCTAGACTGTCTGCAGACTTGCTAAAATCCTTCCACATTATCATGTCATCTATTACCATGTATTCTGCTCATGATAAAACCTCCGTGTGGATGAGACTGAATTTCTAATGTGTCACATAGAGAAAACTATTTATTTCTAGCATTACTTTTACAAAATCTTCCTGTAGCTCATAGAAAACACGAGAGGCATGTGCTTGGTTTTCTTTTCCCTCACATAATGCAGCATAAGTCAGTTATATAAATAAAGTCACTTACATAAATAGCTTAATTCTCCTTTCATTTATGGCATTATAAATCAAGAGCAGATCTACTGAAACAAAAGATGTTACACTGGCATAAAACCGGTATCGACAGCATGCGCAGGCTTTCATTACATAGATTCTTTCAGGCAGTAATTTTTCTGCTTTAACAACTTGAAAGCCATCGTGGGATGTAAACTGCTCAGTATCTGGCAGCTGAAGGCCAGTCTTCACAGCAAACCTTGCTCTTTACGTCTGTGTTCTGTTTTTCAGGTAGCCTCGGTGTAGGAATTTTTGGTACCAACATACAATTTATCTGGTTAGTTAAAAACATAACATCTCTGGTAAAGAAGAACTAATGAAATTACTGAAATTACTAGTGAGCACGACAATCTTCTCTTCTGTAGTTTTTGGAGAACTTGGTATTAGTGACTGCTGATAAAAATCTGTTTGGAAATTAGAAATACCTTTGAAAAAAACCCAAGCCCAGCCCTGCAATAGTTTGGTAACGCAGCTTCTGTTCTTCCCTCACCTGTACGTGTGGCCAAGAGGATGACAGATAGCATACCCTACCTTGTTACTGATTGTGATTAGTATGGAGTAAAGACCAGTCAATTCACGCCTGCTATAGCAGAAGCTAAATAACTGTTAAATTAAGAAGTCATCTACATCTTTTGAAGATAAAAATGTTACCATACCTTTCACTCAGTCATAGAGAACCACAGCACACTAAGAGATGTTCCAGTATTTTGTGGCATCTCATTCACAGAATAACAAGCTGAATGACAAAATTTTCACAGCTGGTGCAGGTACCAGCCAGGAGCGATTGTGCAGCACACCCTTCCCATTGCTCAGCACAGGGCACAGCCCTGATCCAAGTTCCAGTGAAGTCAGTGCAGGTTCTTGTGTCAGGGAACTACACTGGGAAGCAAAGGCTGACTGGAATAAGTAGTTTCCCTTGAACTGCTTTACATGATAGAGATCATTAGCAATTTTGGATGATCATTTTAATATGAAGCATTATGTAACTGTAGATGACTTTAGAATACTTCAAATATCATTTGAATAAGTCTGTTATAAAATGAGAACACAGCGAGCAAGTAGCTGGGAAATAATTTGCTATCCCATATTTGGTTTGAATTTTCTCTGCTTTATACTGCATCTAAACACCGCTTTTCTTATAATCATTCTCAAAGCTTTCAAAACTAAAAATCGCAACTTAAAAGGAATAGTTTAAATCAACATGTTCCCAAATAAAGCTTCAGTTTTGACTATTTACTATTTCCTGATGGAAAAACACTCCAACCAGAACACTTCCTCTACTCAGATGTAAATGTATTTTGTTATAGAAAACAGCAGTCTTGACATAATTAGCTGCTGGCTTACCATACACAGTCTTAGCCTCTGCCCTGGATTCTAAATAAATACAGGGCCTGAACAAGCTTACATAAGAGACCAGCAAGCCGATCTCAGACACCAGAGGTGGCTGGGACTTAGGCAGCGAGTCACAAGCGTGCCACATCTTGCTTAAATGACAAGGGAAAAGGAGCAGCCCATACATATGTAACTTTTAAAAATTCTGACACCTCTTCCACATTTTCAGCAGAATAAGATACGGAGTCATTCCCCTCCACGTTAGGTTTATGAATGAAACTATTCTCTACCTTTATTCTATAAAGTTAGGGAGTTTCAAAATCCCATGGAACTTCTTGTTAAGGGGTCTTCACCGAAAAGAGTCCTTTCATCGCCTTAAATGCTGCTTGGATTCATTCTTGCCTGATACTGTAAATTAAAAAGTATCCTGCTTATTATAGTTTTAAATCAGAGAAACCTGTACAGCAAACAGTAATGCATGAGAGGTACCAAAGTCCAGAGAAGCACAGGGTAGTGCTGTCAGCCAGGCCCTCCTCAGTTCCCATTATTCTCACTTTACCACAGCAAAGAGAAAAAAAGGACTTGCTGTCCTTTACAAATAATGAGTTTTGGACAACTTAATTTCTATGGTTTGGTTCCTTCACATCAAGTGTTGTTGTGTGACTGCAGGGTCTAGGATTCATTCTTTATTCCTTTATCTAAAGCACCTAAAAAAAGCAGCTCATGTGTAGTATTTGTTCACCTCTGTAGTTCTTTGTTATGCAAGGCAAAGAGTAAAGAACACAAAAATTTTAATTAGCAAACAACTCTCCACACAGACTCTGTTGGTACAACATAGTTATAAGTACATCTACAAACACATACAGCTTCTTTGGACTATGATTTTTTTAAAATATATTTTATATGACAATGTGAACAAATCTGGAAAAAAACAAATTACTTCAACCCTATGTAGAGGTAGCTGAACAGTACTCTGTTCAGTGATATGAGAGTATAACTTCAGTTTCAAGTTCATTACAGTGCACAAAAGGATGTTTTACAAACAAATGGAATATACAAGTCCACAAAACTTTGTATTTAAAATGGCTTGATAGATATATTTCTGGCACTCTTGTAACCACATAGCTTGATGGAATTAAATTGGACAAGTATATGGTGCCAAATTAAGACATCTTACACAGATGGTCTTTTGCTCCTCATTTTTCTACTTCTCCCCTTCCTCACCAGGGAATTATAGAAGCTATTACATTGTTTTTGCTACACTTCTGCTCTGTAAACCTTTGTTCTGCAAATTGAATGTAAAGATTTAAAGGTGCATATGTTTATATTTATAAAATATATGGCTATGACTCTATTAAAAAGCTCAAGAATGGCAATAACAGAATACAGGCACTTCTATGTGAGGGTTACTTTAGACCTTATGAAACTCCAACATTAGTAAGCACTTCACATGATACCTGGATGAGTAAGTCAATGTAATAGTTCAGGGTTTTTTTTATTATCCACCATTTAAATCCTGTCTAAGCAGATTAGTTTCTTGTACTCAGACAACATTTATTTAGCAAAGTGTTTCAAAATAGTGACTTTGCTGAAACTACCATTTTTCTGTAGCTATAAGACTTTCATTTATTTACTGGGCTTTGGACTAAACCCCAGATCCAAAACTACATGCTGTAACTACCAGTTACAAGTTAGGTTGTGAAGCTGGCAAATGAGAACTAAGCACGGGCTGAAAGCAGGGTTTGAGTTCATCTGATGTAGGACTTGGGGGAACACATATAGTTCCACTGGGTTTTTATGCACAAAAAGCCTGTAGTGAATTTACACTTGGGTTTTTTTGTTTTTTTTTTTTTTAAAATAAGAGTTTGTGAACCTGTTTTCCATTCCTAAACACTGCATTTAAATATAACTCCTGTCATTAATTTAAACACCAGTAAAACTTCAGCACCAAGTAGAAATCATTAAGAGGAAAATTCTTCACAAGAACAATCACCCATTGGAATAATCTACCCAGGGAAGTGTTGGATTCCCTCACCACTGGACACTTCCAAGATTCAGCTGGACAGGGAACTGGACCATCTTGTCTAGATCGCGCTTTTGCCAAGAAAGGTTAGACCAGGTGATCCTCGAGGTCCCTTCCAACCTGGTATTCTATGATAAGACAATCTAAAACAAAACTTCATTTTATAAAGCTCTTTCTCTACAGCACAGATTAAGCCAGACCTGCTACATCCAAATCCGTATGATTTTAAGATTAAAATAATCTTTAGATTAAGAAATCCATGGTTCGGGTGTTCTGTCAGTAAGTAGTCATACAGGACAGAAGGATAGGCCAAGCAGTAGGTCAGCCACTCAGTACGACAGCTGGTATCTCTTATTGCTACAAGGTAATGGAAGATAAGATATCAGCATTTAAAATAAAAGAAAAAAAAGAGGATCTTTACAACTAACACTAGAATGTCACTTAAGACTTAGCATGATAAAGGCCTATCACTTCATTTTCTCATTTCATTATTAAGACTACTGAACTACTTTCCACAATTGTATCTGAGTTCACTTTCAGGTGGCATGATTTTTCCTGATTAATTGAGTCCTGTCTCAAGTTTACTTTCAGCCAAGTCAAGTGAGCCAAGATAACTGCTATTTTCATGGAAATATATCCCCTTAAGTTACTGCTAGACAAAGGAGCATGTAAAACAAAGCAAAGTTATTTTGAGTGTCATAACTCTGTCTATGGGAATGAAAAATTAGTATTACTTCCTGCAGAAAACTTTTGACTGTTTTTAATTAAAACCCGTATGTACATATACATAGATATGTATGTATATGTACAGGGATCTGGAAGGGTAATACAGCCAGTCTTTGTTATTCATTTTAATGTATTTTGTTAAATACTGAAAAGTGAAGAAATTTTAGATTAACTAAACCATCTCTTACAAATGCAAGTTTAAAACTTTCAGGAAGTCTCTGGGAGATGTGATATTGCCCAGGAGACTGGCACACATAGTTTGATCTATTCTTGGTTCCCTCTCCGCTCCCATTACAGAAGACTTGCTTTTTGTATTCCTGTATTCCCCCTGCCTTTTTTTTTTTTCTTCTCATAAAAAGGGGGGGACTGATCACATTTTCCTTGGAAATAAAATTCTATTGATTTTAGTAATCCTAACTCAGTGATGTCAATGGAAATTAACTTACTTGAAGAACTAGCAAGAAGCCTATGCAATACTTACGCCCTCAATGCCCTCACAAAGATTAATCAATACTTCCAGCCACAGAAGAAATACAAGTTTGAGTCATGATTTTTTTTTTTTTAAAACAGATGAGCAAGACTGGTTTATGGGACTGGGTTTTGGGGTCTAGAAAAACATGAGAAGCTTAAATAAAATATTCCCCCAATTAGTATTTTATCTGATCAATGCTGTTTCTATAATTAAAGTGAAGGTATTTTTAAATCTGCCTAGCTGTTTATTCATGCCTATAAATAAATGTTGCATTTACATCCTTGTACTGATTAATACAACTGAAAACAAAGAAATCATCAATGCTGTGGCATAACTAGAAGGGAGTTTTTTGGTTTTAAACCTCATTACTGAAACTTTACCATCTCAGCTCACTGAAGGCTAAGGCTACTCCTTGTCCAGCTTTTCCTGGACAGGTTTGTGTTCTCTAGCAAATCTGTTTGATTTTTTTTTTCTTCTGATGGACCTTGCAGACTTCAGCCATTAATCTAGGATGTGTGGCCACAGAGCAGTCCCAGACAGAATGCTGCTGTACATGGACAGATGAAATTTCTTGATGTGTTCAATTTGTTGTGCATATGCAGATCAACTGTATGCATTACATGCAGTAGGTCCAGTATTTCCATGTTGCAACAAATGCACTGGGCGTTCATGATACAGGGCATGTACACAAGTTTCTGCTTAGGAAATTCTGGCAGCTTTACTCAAGGCTAATAGAAAAGACAATATTCACTTTTAAAATGAAGAATTCTTTCCATGCCAATTTCTAGTCAACAAAATAGGCAGAATATGAGTATGCAGAAGGCATAGCATGCAGGATAAAAGAACGATGACAATAGTAAGAAAACAGTTTAAAATAGATATTTAAGGTCCTTTCCTCACAGGTAAGAGTAACAAAGTGACAGCTTTTTTTTCTATGAGAGCAGAATGGGCTCCTTATGTTTGCAATAATATGTAGTGGTTTAGGGAAGAATTGCACTTAATGCAGCTTCACTTCCAAAAGAGTAGAAATCACTTCATTATTGAGTTATGAAGACAAATGTCATAGCAGGTGTCAGCCTCCATACACTTGTTAGTTGTTCAGAACACGTATGCATTTCTATACATTGTTTACAGAAAAGCACATCAAGCACCACCTATGGAAGAAGAGCAGCAATCTAGCAGTAAGGAAATAAGTTGTAGCATTTCTAGAGTAGCTCAATGCAAACACAGGATGTGTATTCCATTTGCATCACAAGGTCAAAACATCTTTGTCTTCCATTCGTTTCTTTGGTACCCTTATGGAAAAGTTCTATAGAATTTAACAAGAGGGGGAACAAAGGTAGTTTTATGGAAACTTGAGTAAGGAAATTAATTTTAACTAAAAAATATTTCTGATGTGATGATGGAAGAAACACACGGAAGATTGACATTAAGTTCTACTGCATTTTTTCATAAAGGCATGGAATGGCAAAGAGTGCTGCCCTGGGTAAAGAATAAAAGAAATTTGTCGCATTCCATAACATACTCAATTTGATCTATTTTTTGCCACTGAAAAGGAAAACAGTAGCTTACAATAAAAGGCCCAGTTCTGCTTACATTGAAATCAGTGAAAGTCAAAGTCAGATGGAGGCAAGATCAGTCCCAGAAAGTGGTACACTGAAAGCAATAAAAGCAGCAAAACAAGTACATGAACAGTTGATTTAAAAAAACCCCCAAAACTACAACAACCCAACACCTCAAAACCAAGATACTTCCTATTCTTGTTTCTGTCCTATTTTTTACCTGCTTTATAGCTCGAAGTAATCACGCTAAAATTCACTTTTTTTCCTTAGGAGTTAACTATTATTAGCAACACTACCCAATCTCTTAAGAGAAATGCGGTTGCTGGGTAGAGATTTGAAGCTATCAGAAACCTGAAGTTTGGGGTGAAATAAATAGCATTTATTACAACATAGTCCTTCTCATGTGACACAAACTGCCCTCTAATCCTACCGGTCAAAATAACTCCCCCCTCCCCCGCACATACACACACTCCAAAGCCAAATCCCACCAAACAATTAAAAGAAATAAAACTCATCTTAACAGCAACAAGAATTGATGAAAAAAGTCTATGTAGTAACCTACAATGAAATGATACCAGTACTTCCAGTTTTCTTTAGGAGAAGCCACTTTTCATATATTGTGGCTCTTTCTTCGCAGTTGTTTGTAGCCATTATCCATTCTTGCAAGAAAGAGTTCAGCTATAAATTCAACTCCAAGTTATTCTCTGTTCTGTGAAAAATTAGGGGATAGATTCTTCTGTCACCACTATGGCCAATTCTCACTGACATCAACCAATCAATACTTGAATTTACCCAAGCACTTAAACACTCATGCTTAAGGTTAAGCATGTGCTTGACTGTTTTGTGACATTAGGAACCTAGTTGCAAACATAGGATCAAGCTCCAACAACTGTGCTTGAATCATCTCAGACACAATCTGTGTATTCAAAGACTTCACGGCAGGCTGTTTCAGGGGGGAAAATAAAAAATCCTTCTTAGGCTACAGTAGAAGCGGGAATAAGTAAAAAACATTCAAAGTATTTGAACACAAGTATCCGAAAAATTATCAAAGCAGTTGCTTGTGCACTGCTAGACTCATTTTGCCCCCAGTCATAAATACAGGGTAAAAACACTATAAATAAATAAAGCAGCTCACTTTCCTTTAGAGAATGAACACATAAATAATATACATTTTGAAACAAAAAATCATAGTGCAAAAATAAATTATCAAACGGAAGTTGTGAACATTATTTTACACAATGCTATAAAACCTGAACCTTTTGGAATAAAAGACTTTGCAGTTCACTGAAATAATGCATTAACATTATTATTTCTGCTTCACATTAAACTGCACAGTTTATCCTTTATCCACTAAAAAAGTAAAAATAAAATAAATTAAAAAAACCCTTAAGCTTTTTAAAAGGTTTATGGCAAACAAGATCACTTTTTGTTCTATCACATTTTGTTATTAATTTAGCAGTGCAGTGATTGAATAATCATCTCAGTTCAAAATGGAAACTATTGAAGTATCCATAAACATCCTTTGCTCTGTATAACTCATTTTCTTTGAAATTCAGGCTTGAAACATCCTGACACTCAAATCTGTAAGACATTATTGCAGTTAGATGAAGTTACAAGAGACAAGTCTACAGTCAAGTACTGCGGGAGACTTCACAGCTCTCCTCCTCACCATCACCGTGATCTTGTACGAGACATGAATGTAAGGACACGTCTGATGCCATTCAAGCGGTCTTTGAGGGATTTCATGGCAAGGAAAGGGAGCTGAGCTCTGTTCTCAAGTGGAAGGACAGCTAGGACCCACCAGCACCAGGCTGGCCCGTTAGGATTAGCCTGCAGTAAAGGAAGAAAAAAAAAAAGACAGGATACATACAGATAGTAAGGTCTCGTTTTTGAAGATTTAACTTTGAAATCACAGTATTTTGATAGCAATCTAGCAAGCAGGTCATTTCATTCCAACCTAATGGCTTGTAATAACAGATTGGCTTGAAACAAATTACAACCAAGTTGCACCTTTCCTAAAAATAGGATTTTGAAGGCAGAAGCAAGATGCATTTCTATTTCTAGCAATAGTTTATAGGTCAGGCCTTCTAGTTTGGTGGTTTGTTTTTTTTTTTTTAAATGTATTTTGTTCCCATGTTATTATTGACCCAGTTCTTTGGGATTTCTGCCTCCCTTCTTCATACTGTATGACACTACTTCCTATTTAGTTTCTGTTGTTATATACTGTTATTTTAGGATCCCTACCACTTGCAGTACTTCAACAGGAGTACCAAGTTTCCTCTTGTCTATTTTCTCTCAGTCATTTAACTGGGGAAGTAGAGTAGGCAAAAAGGCATTTAAGTCTCCTGGGATTAATACAGTCGGTTAAGTAGTCTCAGGAAGTTACCAACATAAAATACGAGCTTTTTGTTCGCAACTGTGCTATCACTGGTGTATGGCAACATAACTTAGATACTTAGCTTATGCAGGATAAATGAAGAGTATTCATATTTTCGTCTTAAAACGCAACGCCTCCCAGCTTATCAGATATCCCTGCTATTTCTGTCTCTGGAAGTTACATAAGCCACTGATTCTGGATACCTGTGGGTCAGGATCCTTAGCTGGCATTGGACCAAAATGACTGAGAATTCGACTTTTGAGTGCTTGCTTGAGGGAGTTAAACCACATATACGCCTGATCATAGACAGAATCATGGAGAACAAGTAATGCAGCATACTCCTGTCCTTGCACCTGAAATGAGTCAAGAGAGAGGGAAGGTTACTATTAGTTCAGTCTGCATGTTGGGGAAGACACAACATTAATTTTTAGGATTTTCTGGGTGGGTAGGGGAAAGAAAAAGAAAGAGAAGCATGCCAAGAGAGTTCTGGGACAAATCCTGAAAGCTAGTTTGGTGTCCCCCATTCTGCTCTCCCTGCCCCTCCCCCTTCATTCAAATCCTTCACTTTGTTACCTGGTATTCAAAACCAAAGATACCTATTTGCAGAACAAACACCTTCTGGATTTCTACATGAAAAAACCTTTACATAAACATCATACAACACAGAAGGCAAGATTATGTAAAGCTTTTTTTTTTTTTAAATCATTAACAGCTCCTCAGAGTAGACATTTTATATTCCCATTGTATACCAAAAGCTCATACCTCATCCAGAATACTTTGACTGCCTACATATTTCAGGTTTTTTTAATATGAAATAATGTAAAAAAGTTTGAAGGTGTAGTGGACCCAATCCTGCTCCTTCTTACTTGAACGGGAGTTTTCTAATCGACTTCCATGCAAATGGAGGCAGGCTCCCTCCCACCCCCTTATAAACTGCAGTTATTCTGCCCGGAAGAGTGGTAAGCCCTCATCCTGGATTCACTTAGTTTTGTCTTCTGCTAAAAACCTCTAGGAAAAACACTCGTCAGTATATGAGAAGTGCGTGTGCATGCTTGTGGTAACTATTATGCTTCCCATCTTTAACCATGAGCAGTCAGTAAATACCATGATTCTGTTTTACTAGAAACTGTTTTTCAAAAAAGAACTCACCTAAAACATGAGCTTTGAATTTCACATGTAATAACAGTTTAAATGAAATATTTCTAAACTTACCTTTTGATCCTCAATATACTCAATATCCGCTGTATTATAGCCATCACGCTGGCTGTGCTGTATCACCTTAAATCTCCTCTTGCCAATGCTGTCTACAACAGAGCGACCATCAGCAAAGAATTCAACATTTCTTATCTCCAGAATGCAGCCATAATCTGCAAACCTATTAAAATCAGAACAAAAACAAGTAAACAAGTCTTATTCTCTCCACCCTTAGTTCCACAAAACTGCCATACAGCCAGTCCCTACCACAAAAGGTAATTACCAGTGTCAGCTCATTTCTATTGTTCATAGTACTGACCTGCTGCAGTTCAAATTATTCCACAATTGTTTTCAAAACTATCAGGAAGATTCAGCCTGTCTAATCTGATTAGCACTAACTGCATGTTTTGGAATTCAGGGAACATCTTATGAAACTGGAAGTTATACAGCTCAGAAGCACACTTTCTCCGTAACCCTAATATGTTCGGTCAATTTTTACAGAAGAACAAGTGCAATTCAGAATATTAGAATTATGGAAGGACTATGAAATCTATAAAGAAAAAAGTTCTTCCACAATTTCAGCAGATTTTACTTTGTAGGTGTGTATTTTGTGTACATCATACTTTTTACAGTGTACACATATCCTGTAGGTATACACCATAAAAAGAAGGGAGGAAAGCTGAATACAGAGGCAGGCATTAAGATGGAATTACCTTAGACTGACTGTAAATGGCTCAGTGTAAATGCTCAGCCAGTCCTTACAAAGGTCCCATTGTACCTCTGGGTCCTCCGCTATATTCAGAACAGTGAGGATATGAATGTACCCCAATAGCTTAGCTACTCTCCTAATTGTTTAAAAAAAACTAACCCCCCAACACACCTTACTGCATTTCAATTTGATATCTTGTACCAAAGTATCCAACAGATTTCAAAACAGTACAAAACACTTCCTTCTCATGTATTACAAGAGGTCTGCAGCTCAACATCATATAATACACACTAGCTACGTGCGTTTCAAGAAGAGCAGGCAGTCATATTAATCAGAATCTAAGTGCTCAAGAGAGAAACTTCAGTCTTCTCAAGGCCTTTAACTAGCATGATTAGGAAGAAGCTTTCTCCATGGGAAAATTATCACAGATATGACAGCCATGGACTTTTCTGCACCTCTCCAAAGAGGCTTGCTCCAGACTAAGTGTGGTACATCACATGGTCCGAGCACGCTGCTCACTCACCCCTTTACAGGGTCACTGATGCACATCCCAAATTGTTTGGTGCCAGTCTCCATGCACCTTCGAATCATCAGGCGGTAACACGGCTCAAAGATGTGCAAAGGGCATGGGACTGTAGGATAAGCCATTGTGCAGACAAATATAGGAACATTCTTATTTAGGCTGCAAGAAAGAAAGGACAAATCAGATGTGATATTTTACTAAACTACTGACAAGGTATAAAATACATTTTATGCAATAACATATTATTAAAAATTATTATATCTTTAAACAGAAATTATAACATTTTTAGAATAAAATTCTTCATGGAGTAAATAAAAACTAAGATTATTTTTCCCCTTAATTGACTAGATATGATGGAAAGCGATATACCACTTACTAGCAGAAGAATTTAGTTCTGCTTTCTGGTTTTGCTAGTGAGAGCATTAATGTGTCTCTATTATTGCTTTTATGGACTTTATTTTCCCTAATCCCATTTCTTCCGTACCCAGTACATTCCAATCCCCAGCCTCTGAGACCACTTCCAGCTATTGTCTCACCCTGTGGCTTTCATGAAGGGCCACCGAAAGCAACCACATTACTTTATACTTTGTTTATAAAGCAGCCTTCTGCATTTCTTGTACTTGTGTGTGGCGTTTAGCACAGTATCCAGTTTTTATGCCAGCTCAAAGCAAACAATTCCACCTGGACCCTGTTCTCTTTGAAATCACAAGATATTGAGAAAGAAGCTCCTTTGTGAGCATCTTAGCTTGTGTTCCACAGCAGCAGGAGCCATTCATCAGCTAACAGCAGCAGTATTAAAGACTGGATTTTACATACTTGGAAAGCTCTGCTATTTCCTCTTCATAAATCTTTCTTCTTTCAGTGAGTTCCTCTGGAAGATATCTAGCTATTAACTCCTCCATTAGTACTGTTTTACAGTATTTCCTCATAGCCAAGCACTGCAGTAAAAACACACAAGCAATTACAGATAATGTCTAGTATTTCAAAGTGTATGGTGCCTATGCACATGGTAGTCATCTGTTAGCTCCATTTTCTTGTGTCTACAGCAAATCAAAATGATCTTTTAAGCTTGAACTGCCACTGAAGAGTTGTTTATTGAGCTATTCCCTATGTTATGGGAATTATCTTGGGGAAATCTGGGAAGTAAAATCACCTACAGATTTTTGAAGTACAGGTCTGGCCCTAAGGTTTCGACAGAAGAGACTATCCATGCTTTTTAAGTCACAAGGGCATTTTAAAAGTACATTCCTTCTTAAGTTATGTAATATTTATTTTGAATTGGGAAATATCAAAGGTTTCTGAAGGTGCTACTTGATCGTATCCTGTGCCCTTAAATTTACGTGGAGAAAATCCAAGCATCATTACCTCTGAGAGCCCTTCCTTGCACAGGGGACATTTTGGGTTGTGATCCAGGCATCTCTCAAGACATTTGAGGCAGAAGGTGTGTCCGCAAGGTGTAGTGACAGGTTCATAGAAGAGCCTGGATTGGAAAATCCAAAATCAAAAAGACAACAATATCGTGTACCAAAGTAAAAGAAAAAGCTGCTACCAAGAAAAGCTGTAGTCATTTGCTAATTTAACTACTGACTACTCCAGAGATAAAGTTGTTCCTTGTTTTTCATTTCTTCAACCAGCTGTTGTATTTATTCAGCTTACAGACTTTCTTAATGCCATTTAACACAAAAGGCAGCCCATGAACTCTGATTTCAGGGAATGTGAGACAATATTGTCATAAACTTCCAACAAGCCAGGATTTAATTTTCCTCTACGTGAGCGATAAACACAAGCAGAAGTTGGACCATCTGACTTCTAATGAAATTGAGCAATACTTGCACAACTATCACTACAGAAATCATGTGATTACTTGTCTGTGTAGAGCTAAGCACAAAATAGCTATTTGCAGTAATAGCCCACGTACAGGATTGCCATAAGCTATTGCCAACTCTAATGTGGACTTGGAAAGCAGTTTGGTTGGAATAGACTGTTTTTAACCATCAAACCATTAACTGCTTTTCTGGAAAGTCAGTGACATTAGGTTCATTTTTCATCTAGAAAAATATTTAAACATATAAGGCCAGGTATTCAAAGTATCATGGTATCTAATCTTTACCAATTTCAAGTAGCTCTGTGACACTTATTTTCATGTAAGGATTTTTTTTACTTATTCTGATTATGTGATATTGCAAAGTGATGCTTACTTCCCAGTAAGTACCTTAAGGAGATGTAAGTAACACAGAAGCTTTTTAATGGAAAACAATCGAAACTAGAAATTGTTTGGTATATACTACATTTTACCACACACTAAGCATTTTAAGGCTTATAATTAATCTAATTATAATTTAAGTGAATGAATAAGTTTACTTTAAAATATTACATTATATCAAAACAGTACACCAAGTTCTATTATACATGTAGGAATAAATATGTGAACCCACATTTATTAGCATCTTTATCAAGATGAGTGTATTTAAGAATGTAATTGGCTTTTAACAAGATTGCCATAGCCAGTTTATTAAATGTCATTAGTTACTATAAATATTGACATTTAAGCAAGGGAACATATGAAGAAGTATCTAAAATACCATACCTATCTTACTGCAACTTGACTGTGTAATTGAAAAGCCTTGTTAATTGTTTCATGAACAGAAACCTCGCAGCACCAAGGCTACCTTATTGCTTTAAACCAGGTAAAATACCAAATTCTACAATGTTTCAGAAAGCACTGCTTTACATAGGTAATTTAGTAGCGACTAGATTTGAAACATTAGGATAAAGACAAGAAATTCCTGTTAAAATGCACGATTCTGCTCTAGCTCTCAGGAAAGCCAGCAGCGCTTTTTCCTAGTGACTCCAAGGGGAGCTGGACCAAGCCTCATGACTTGCAGAAACAAACACTATACACCAAGATTTCTCATGACATCACTTTAAACTATTGTAACAGCAGAAACTAAACATTCACTCCTGCTGAGTAATGCTCCTTCATTTCTCACCAGGATGTTGCTCTGACTGTTACTTTTTATTTTCTGCTCGCTGCTGGAGCAAAGGTAGATCAATAACATTTTGACCACTGCATCAGACAAATAGGTTAATAACAGCTCCTGCAGTTAATTGTGAACAGGTCAGTAGGTTACTAGGTAATTAGTCCAAAGTATCTCAGGATCCAAATCCCTAAAATACTTTTGAAGAACGTGGCAGGAAATAATTATAATCAATCAGCATTAATAGCAAGAAAGAGATCTTGTGACGGCTTCCCTTAGCACAAGCCTTTGTTGTTGCAATGATGTTCCAAAGCTAACATCCTTCTGGATGCAAAGCCTGTATTTGTGATTGCAACAACAAGATCAGCATCACCATCCTCTATACCGCAAGGGAATCCGCAATCCTTGAGCTAATTCCTTCACAAATGTATTGTAGCCTGGCTGTTTCTGATTTAACATAGAGGATGAGGAAGTAGGGCTAATTAATTTTATTAAAAACATCTGAAAAATGCTTTGTGGACATAATCATCATAAACATACAAACTCATTAAAACCAGCTAAGATTAATTGTGTGGCTTTCTGTTAGAGGAAAGTTTTGCTCTTAGCAGTATCAAGTGTTTTCACAGCTGTATAAACTTTTGGAGCACATTTCAGCTGTAGGCAGAGGGAGAGGGGGCAGACCTTGATTTATTTCAAGCAGAAGTGAATCAAACAACACAGCAGTTGTTCTCCCAAAGGTTTCAGTTTATCCGAAATAAATTGAAGCCCCACCCCCCTGCATACAAACAGCAAAATAAAGCAAATCCAGATTTCTCAGAGCACAGGCCTTCAGAAATAAATCCATGAAGAGGCTATCTGCTATTTAAGATTTTAAAATATAGTGCAAAACCAACCCAAACATGCATTATTGATAAGTCTGGGTAATTAAGAGGACAAATGTAAGCAACACTCACTGCAGAGGTAAAGAGCCCTGCGAAACACCTCCCCAGTATTTCTTTCTAAGTCAGTAACAAAACCCCACGTGTATATTTGCCAAAGTTAAAATGTTTTTTTTACAAAACAAGTAGTAAAATAAATGTAGTTGACAACTCCTACTGGTTTTATCAAGTCATTGCTGTGCCCAAGAATAACTCTTGTTTAACTGGAAGAAGAGATCGTCAAGGATGGAGTGATGGCCTTACTAAACTAAGGAACACATCTCTTAAGCAATAGAGGAAAAACATGCTCTTGTTGACTTGCAATTTCCTATTGCAATAGCACCAACACAGTATTTTATATACAAGTTTGGAATATTCATTGGATGCGGTCTCTAGCTGTTTTGTGTGTTATATCAGATCATACACAGCTCTACAAATTCCAAAGGACAAACTGGCTTTGTGCAGCGTGTGTGTCAGTGGGTGGGCGTGTGTAAGCACGTGTGAGCAGAAATCTTTCTGACACCTTCACTAACACGCTTAACCCTCGTGTGACCTTACGCACCCTTTCCCAATCACTAGTGTAGAGCAGATCAGACACTTCCTATTCATCAACAGCGTGCAGAACCAAAGGTCCAGAAATGGAGTAATAATTACAATAAAAACTAATTTCAAGTCAGAGGGGAAAAAAAAGTACCAAGTAAGCTGGACAATCTCTAGGTCATAAAAGGGAATGAGATACAGCTTAAAAGCTAAGGACATCCATAAGAAAACTATGAATACCTCATACACAGGGAGCAGTCCAAATCTGATGGATCCACAAACTCAAATGGAGTATGTTGTCCAGTACTATTTCCCTTAGTATCAACTGCATCTATCAATAACAAAAAACATAATGTAATAGAACAGAACCACATAAACACAATGGTATTCTACATATCTGCAAGCAGCACCCGTTATTTAAACGTGTATTCTATATACTTGCAAGTTACAGAACCATTAAGCATCATTACAATAATTTCTATGCAAAGCATCAGATTCAGCCTTGGCACAAATCACCATACCTCCCATTAATTTTGGTGACATTAAACCCACTTACAGAGCACTGAATTTAGCCTTGCATTAACAATTAATGTCAAAACATTTTTTTATTAGCATTGGAAGTCTAAAGGGAAACAAATTCTTCTGTTGTACCATTGTAAATACATCCCACAGCATGCTAACAGGGCCAGATATAATGAACTAGTAGAATCTGTGCTTTTAAACAAACTTTTTAATTGATCCGTGTAGAACACTGATGTTCCTTAAAAGCTTCAGAGCACTGCTGATAAACAAGCACTTGACCCAACCTTCTTAGCCCCTTTTTTAGACTTATGTTTTTAAAACACACACAAGAAAGATTCCACATGATGCCCTGATTAGGCCAAAGAGAAAATATAAAAGCCGAACTGTAATTTGGACCCTTTTCCTCTAAGTTTTACAAAAGCAATATTTCCACTGACTGCATACCGTGGAACTTATCCTATCCATAATTAAACGTACCTTTCTTCATCAGTTTGCAGGGTACCCCAGCATTTCGCATCTCCTCTGAGCAGCACTTCCTTTTCAGGAGGCTGCACTTCTCAGAAATGAGAAAGGTAGACTCTGGCATGGAGGTGAGTTTGTTCTCCTCCTCTGAGCAGTCCTTTTTGCTCTCTGTAATTTGTATAGATTTCCTCAAGCTACCAGAAGTTACATTTGGTTCCTCTTGAATGGGAAAACCCTTTTTCTGTTCCACATTTACCTGAGTGAAGAAAGGGTTGACATCAGACCAATCTTCTGACAACTTGGTAAGGGAAAAACCCCAAACCTGTCACAAGTCTTTAATATCACGGATCACTAGGAAGGACTTTGCAGGTCAAGAAACAACAGTTTGAGAATGCTATGTCAGGGCCTGACTTTAATGAAAAAGCCAAGCTATTTCCCACCCCCACTTCCCCCAGTCCCGCCATGGCACTGAATGTTTTCAGCCCTTATGTGTGGCTTTATAGCTTGGTCATGAAACTTGATTCAGGCAGAAATGTGCCAAGATCTCAGGTTAAATATATTGTTATCACTTAACCTATGGAAAAATGCATATTGTTTATATCATAATGATGGTATCAACCATCAAAACAATTCAAGTTTATTTTAAGGAAGCAGTATAAACACAAAATTTACAACAGAGAAAATGCACAGAGCTTCCTTTAGCAAGACAAATTTTTGTTACAAAGGATAAAACGATCATTCTTTATCCTGTTATGGCTACAGAACAACCTGTGAGCAGCCATTACACAGGACAGCACCTCTCAGCTTGTTGCATCAACTCCCCAGATGAAACCCAAAGCAGATACTGTGGATTGTGGTCAAGAGCTGTGGTGATATGTATCATGCAGAAAGATGAGCGAACTTTCCCTCAAATGACTCAATGAAAGGGTCATACAAAAGGATTTCGTGTCAGAATATCCTAATAGCCTTTCCAGAAGGCAGTGTCACTGATTGTCAGTCTCAACAAGGCCACTTGAAACCTACCATTTTTGTTTGTAAGGACTAACGAAGTTTTCTCTTACGTACACAGTATATGCAAAACCTGTCCTCAGAGTTCAGGTTTCAGTGGAGCAAAAGTGGTCCTTGAAAACCTCTACAGCCATTTAGAAAACTATGGCTGTGAAGCCAAACTTACAGAGTGGCTAATATATCTTATGTGGCTCTACAATAACCTCTAAACAGCGTACAGAATCTGAATGCAGGACTATTGTCACTGACACCATCAGTTACAGGTCAAGCTGAAGCCCTAGATTTTAGCACTTCTGCTAAAATGACTTTTGAGGGTATCTCAATCCAATCCTCAGATTCCCTTCCCCACTGCCAACTACTGGGAAGAGCTAAAGACAATCGCAGGAATAGAACCCATTTAGTTCTGGCATAAAATTTATCAGAACAACAAAGAACTTCTGTCGAAGAAAAAGAAGTCTCAGATAAAGAGACTTCAGTAAATCAACATCGTTTAGTATCTTCTGAAAGTTGGTAAAAATCTGAGAAAGTGTATCCTCCTATCTGCCAAAGGTGAAAAGGAGAGAAGGCTTCCCAATGTGAACATAAAACACACAACAAATTAAGAACCACACATCAGACTTGATCTTTACCTTGAGCAACCTTTGTAGGTTATGGCTGGTGCCTCCAGATCCCACTGAATTTAGGAGATTCCCCTTTAATCTAGAGTGATGTGACAACAGCTGCAGGATATCAGGTAAGTGTTCCTGAGCATTTCCCGGGATGAGTGAAAACAAACTAAGTAGAAGCTGTGATATAAAACAGAATACTTCACTGCTTAGTTCCTTCCTTGCAACCTCTAAATGAAAAAGCAAGTAAGGGAATAGCTCAAAGAAGCATTCTTGATTTTGTTAAAACCATTTAAAGAGCCCTTTAGACTAGGGTAAGAACAAAACTAAGTGCAAGAGCTAATGCAACACAGGCCAAACAGAGAGCAAGAGACATTTTCAGGGTTAAATAAGCCCGTAAAGTTATTAACTATTTAACCATTCTGTGTGACATGACACACACATGTCTTTGTCCTCTTTGTCCTGCGGTTCAGAGCGCACCAGAAATTACTAACATCTTAAATACATTTTTTGCTGCACATCAGAAGCTTTCACTGGAGTTTACTAGTACAGAAAGCACTCATCTCACAGGCTTAATCCAAGTTCAGTTAAGTAAATGTCTCTGATATTGTAAACCGTAGCTATTTTTAATTCACTTATGTGAGAATACAAAAAAAATGTAGGCAGTAGAAAAATGCTATTTCTTCATTTGCTATCAGAAAATAAGTGAATCTGTTCCAAGTAGCAGCTTGTAGCTACTCATACAGCATAGCTTATCAGATGATTATTTAAGGAAAGAAACAGAGCTGAATGGAAGATTCACACTTCAAAAACTAATTTGAACATACTGCTGAGGTGATCCTGCTGATGCCTGAAGAAGCCACATGACAGCTAAGATTTCTTTTTAAAGCCAAAAAGGATTCCACAGGATCACACTATGTCAAAACTAAAACGGACAGACAATTAATAGAAGCAGAACATCACAGCTGCACCCAAAGAATTTGGTAAAATGTAGTATGTCATTGTTATGCAAACAGCCTTGGAAATGACCCAGTAGATTATTGCATCATGGATGAACTCTGTGTCTGAGTGCACAAGTAATTCTTTCAGTCATAAGAAGCCTAGTTTTTCTCAGAACCCCACTGCTCTGAAATTAGGAGTCTTGGATAAGGCTATTTGGAATCTGAATTTAGAAACATATCTGTTTGTTCCTGTTCTTCTTGCTCTAGTGCACAGGAAGTCTCCCACCGTGACTATGAGAACAAATCATGACACAATGACAGTGAAAGACTGCATGGAACCCACTGGGGGGAAAAAAAAAAACAAACAAAACACCAACCAAACAAAACCCCCAAGTATCAGTTGCAAAAAACTCACAGGAGATGGAAATCTCAACCGTATACAAAATAATATAAAAATTGATTACAGTTACCATCCAAGTTATGGTCTCTCAATTACCTTAATGACCAGTGCTTTAACGTAAGAATTCCACTGTGCTTTTAGAAAGCCTTACATATTACAGCACACAGAAACCCCAAAAGTTCCCATGCCACCAGTGATGCAGAAAAACATGAATGTACTGCCATGAAAGAAAACTCAGTACATGGATAACAGAACTATCCACACACCGCATCTTCAGCTGCTACTAAAAAAGCCTCACTGCAGATTCCTTTTGTTGCTTATTTAGCATTAGTTATTAGCAACCTTTTAAAACTATTTTAAAATAGCTCTTTTGTTGGCTGCTTCCTTTCACACCTCCTTCACGCGCTGATACTCAGCCGGCAGGACTGGCAGTAGGAAGAGAGCTGCTGCTCCCAAGTGGAGTTTGCTGGGTGCTGCGTGTTGCATTCTACCAGTCAATGGCCTGATACAACAGTGAATCGCAGCTCCCCCGTCACTGGTAATACACTGCCAAGCTAGGAAACGGATTAGAAACTCGACTGTAGAGAATCACAATAGTCTGCGGGTGGCAATTATTAACAATTCAGTTTTACTTCAGATTTGCTGATGCTAACACCATGAGTAACTGTTTCCACATAGTGCCTGCTAAGTGTGTTCTCTTTCTACCTCCCTAGCTTCAAGTAAGCGATACACGTAACTCAAGCCTGAACAACAGCCTGGATATATTTCTCCATCCAGCTCTTTGCAGTAGTGAGAGAGAAGACAAATTCCTATCTTCCTTGATGAAAGGCCACAGAAAACAATGATTTAGGGAACTCACCTTCTGTGCCTCAGACTTGGCTGTCTTGTTCCCAGTATCTAGCGCAAGGCAGAAGAGAAACTCTCTTAAAGCTTCTTCTGTTTTCCCCAGATTAGCTAATGCTTGTCCTTTCCTTAGGTGACCCTGCAATGAAACACACCCATAGTTGCAGCTTTTGCTCTTTTGTAGTGTAGAATATGCCATAAAACCTAGATGAAGGTTTTCTTCTCTTCTTCCAGAGAAGAAAAAGTTTAGCAGGGAGAATCACTATAACCATCTCTTATACTTAGACACCAGCATTGTCCGGTGTTTTTTAAACAACAATGGTCCTGAAAACTCTTACAGGCAGAAGTAGGATATTCTAGGATAACTATTCTGGAACTAGGATATTGAGGATAATTCAAGCAACTGTGATTCACACAGCACCTGAGACCAACTGATCTTGGAAAAATCTACTTCCCCTACATTAATCTCCTAAAACAATTATTACGGTTACCATAAAATGACATAAGCACAGCACTCAATTTTTAGAGAGTTCATGAACTTGAGATTCATCCAGGTCAAAGACAGTTGTGTTAGCTCATCCTCCAGGATTATCGCTCCCTCTTTTCACACCAGGAAGCTCAAGAATATCGTGGTTAAGTGTGTCTGTAAGTCAGAGGAGTCCATGAAGTTACAGGACTTAACGCCTCCCTCAGATGCAGCTGCCTGACCATTCTGTTGGTTTTCTATCAGGGCACGATCAAGGTTTGAAAACAAAGTACAACTGGAGCCAGAACTTACTTTCAACCAGTACGGCTGCAGCCTGCATGCTGTTTCCGCATCGCACAATGCATCTTCACACGCTTTCAAAGTGGAGTTAATCTGGGACCGGTTGCTGTATAGTAAGTGGTCATTTGGAGCTGTAGGAAGTGGAAAAACTAGTTGATTGAAGTAAAGGAAAAAAACAGTTACATAAGCTTTATACCTTAATTTATTTTTATTTCTTAAACCACATGTTGATGCTTCCAAGTTGTATAAACCCACAAAATAGCCAAGTCTTTAAATAACTACGTACTAACTGAAAACTGGAAACCTCTTTGGGCAACTCCAGGCAAAGTGTCAGCTCTGTATTATATAACAGCAGGGAACATTGCATAAATAAACGCCGAGCCGCTCGCACAACACAGTCCCGGCCCCGACGGGGGATCAGATGGGTGACAGAAACATTCGGGAGCGATTCACGGTAGCAAGAGGAACGCTGCCGGAGCGCAGGGAGGAGTTTCAAGATGGTTTTTTTTTAGTGTCAAAAGTTTCTAACCGGTGCCCAAGGATCTTTCCGTGCCGTAGCTGGGCACAGGGAAACAAGTGACAGTTACAAGAGGCGGACAACGCTCCGCGGCGCGGGTACGGCGGTGACACTGCCTGCCCGCTGTGGCGGCCGGACGCGGCGTGCACCGGACACTCTCCCGTTCCCGGCAAACTCTTACCGGTGACCCGGCGCCTTTCGCTGCCGCTGAGCGCCGCTGCCTTCGCCTCCAACCACGTTAAAACGGCGCCGCAGAAGTTTCCCGGGCGCGGCGCGGGCGGTGGGACGCGGGGAGCCGCCCGCACTGCCCTCCAACCCCCCCGGCACCCCCTCACCCTTCCCGGGGAGCGGCGGGGCGCCCTGGGCCAGGCGGCCCCGCTCCCTGCGGGCCCCGCCGGTTACACAACGGCGGCGGCGGCG